>JANAVB010023200.1:425024-543007 GCA_029216955.1 Iris pallida
TATATATATATATATATATATATATATATATACACATAGATATATAATATATAATATATATACTACATATATATATATAATATATATATATATATATATATATAATAAAATAAATATATTATATATATATATATATATAATATAATATATATATATATATATATATATATATATATATATATATATATATATAGATATATATACACACACACACACATATATACACACAAAAAAATATATATATATATACACACACACATATATCTAGATATATGTATCTGTATATATACACACACACACATATATCTAGATATATAATCTGTATATAGTACTCACTAATATATATATATCTAGTATATCTAGATATATAATACACACACATATAAAAATATATATATATACACACACATATATCTAGATATATGTTTTTTCGTATATAGTCCTATATATATAGGTGCATATCTGTATCTGAATAATACTCATTAAAATTGGGAAAATCCTCACAACATACAGTAGGATATTTATAGGAATATGAACATATATATAATAATATTTAGTTTATCTTTAATCCAAAATACCAAACGATTATTATAAATAAATTAACAACATTAATAATAACAACCATTATCACAAAAGGTAAACATGCAAATATGGGTTTAGCCTAATTATTCAAAAATACACAAGGGTAGCTAAGAAAATTATTTAGCATACCTTTAAATGTCGTTTGAATATCAAATAATTATTATATATAGATATAATAGTATAATAATTACTTACAAAAATATGTAGTAGAGCTTCTTAGGTAAAATTGTACACACGAGTATATCGACACGAACATTAATTGGTCACACTACATGCTTATACGGGCTTGTGCTTGGTTCGGGCCCAGTCCGGACTAGTTTGGTATAACCGGGTCACTTAAACGTCAAATAATATTAATAATGAATAATTAAACTATTTATGATTGTCATGTCACAACTTAGCCTGGTTTTCTTAGTTAGGACATCACTATGACTCGGCCTTCCCTGGCATGGCTAATACACTAGTCAAGGCACGCCACTGCACTATCCGTGCCACGATTTCTGGTCATCTGGTACTTCAAAACTCTACCATGGCTAAACTCGTCTACCGTCATAATTAACTAATAAATATTTACAAAATCTAAAAAATCACCATTCAAGTAAAATTATTAAAAAAATATTTCAAAATTTTGGGAAGGGGAGCTACACTTTGGGTCTAATCAAACACATATGTTAGTGGGTTGTAGACCACGAACCATATTGTTCCTTCTTGATGTTTATTATTTATATGAACTGAAATATAGTTTTGACTTGCCTTGATTAGACCTATTACCATAGTCTAGACAGCTTATATGTATTCGGGTTGGACTGGAGTCTCCTTGATACGTAGCTGGCATTCTTACGTATCCTGGTCCTATGTATTTTGGGAGTGGGGTGTGACATTCTTACTTTGATTTCTTTCATTTGCTGATGGTTTCTCTATTACATGATCCAGATATATATTATTTGATTTTGATTCGCTTGTTACACGAGATTAGTGTTTTAAGGAATCATAGTCATGATTATCACGGGTTCATGCTTATTGTGATTATCATGTTTCATGATTTTCGTATTTCATGAGTCTTCAGGTCGTGACTTGAATCCATGAATGCTAATCAGTTGGAGAGACTTGTAAACTACTCCAAATTATTCCTCATGTCTAATCGTATGGATAACAATCACATAATACACGTACGATGTGCCATATTTTTCCCTAGTCGTTTACTTGTCGAACGTGGTACATCAAAATACTTTATTAGATACAGATTTATTTGTTTATCCTATTCTTGTTTTCACTTGCTATGATTACTCATGTTTACTTGTTCTTTCTATTGTTATACCATGATTCTAGTTTTACTTGTATATCATATATTTTATATTCTATTTATGTTATATAGTTTATATCATGTCATGAATAGTTTATCATGTATGTACTTGCTCCAATCCTGACTGGATAACAACATTTTTAGAAGATATTATGTCCATGTTCTTGGACTTCAGATTGATGCTATAGTTGAGACTACTCTTGCACCTTGGACCATGAGGTGACCCCAAAGAGCTCTAGGATAGTATTTCTCTATTTTACTACTATGCTCTCTAGTTTTACATCTATTAGTTAGTTGATTGGAATTATTTTTCTTATTTCATATCTTCCTTAGCATATTATGATTGAGAATATAATGATACTAGTTGTATTTGTATTATTAAGATGCTTTACATTGAGGTCTAGATAGCGTTCTACTACAGATACTGCAGTGTAGGCTGGATGTACCAACCCACTCGTGCCCAAATATTTAAGTGTAGGTCGTAACACATTTTTATGGTGGCCCATGGAAGTCAATCTTCATAAATTACTACAAGAAAATGGCCATTCTTGACGGTTTATTTCTCGATGGCCGTAAAAAAACGTCAAAAAAATGGGTTATCTTGACGGATTTAGCCTTACGTCAAGAAAGGACATATTTTATGTTAATTTAACAATTTTATGGCATAATAATTGACGGTTTTAGATGATCCGTCAAGAAACATCATTTTATTTATTGAAGGTTTGGTGATAACCGTCAACTAATGTATGTGCAAAAAACTTGGCGGGATTTTTTCAACTACCATTTTAGTAATTTTTTGAAATAATTTTTATTGCATATCTACGTTAACAATTTTCCTTCAATCCCATTCTACTTATTTTTCGATCCTTTCCTTTTCTCTATTCCTTCCTCTATGTCATCCACCTGTGGATGGAGAACGAGAGCCCAAACCATGAAACCCCTCTTCATCCTCTCTATCTATTCCCATCTTCTTCCTCTTCCTCCTCCTTGCTCTCTCATAAAGATCTTTTCTCAATCCCAAAATCCTAATTCCCAAATCCATATAATGTCATTCCCGAACCCTAATCCTAGATCTATCAGAGTCCAGAGTGTGGTCGACAATGGCCATCGAGTACGTCAAGAGCGACATGGACCTCGGCCTCGGCACCGGCTCTACCGCCGCCTTTGTCGTCGCCGAGATCGGGTCCCTCCTCTCCTCCGAAAAGCTCACCAGGATCGTTGGCTTTCCCACCTCCACCATGACCTTCGATCGGAGGTGGTTTCTTCCTTCCTCTCATGGATTCCAAGGATTTCTCCGAATGTCGCGGCGACGATTTCTCAATCGGAGGTGGTAGTAGTTTCTTTTCTTCGTAATTTTGTAGATATTTCGATGAAGATAGTTCTTGACAATTTCGTTATATATGTAGGGCCTAAAATCAAGTTGTGCCCTGAACATACTAATCAGTGATCAAGTTGCGCCCTAAAGATCAGATTGTGCCACTGATATGAAGCTCAGAGAACAAGCTGCGCCACTGATTAGGTTGCGCCTGATATCAGACTGCGCCCAGTCTTATTGTGCCAAAATCTACGTGGCGTCTGACACTTAATGGCCATCATTACCTGACAGCACTGACAACTGACACCACCGTAAACGAGAAAAATCTCTTCAAATCTCGTGAATTGTGCCGCTCAAGGAGAGTTGGTAGACAGATGTCTTGTACACTTCGTAAGTTGTGCCTAGGCGCAATCCAAACAAAATCTTTAGTTGTGCCTAGGCGCAATCTGAATGACTTCGACTCAAAAGCTGCCGAGTGTCTAGGCGCGGCTCAATCAGGCGCAGTTGATCGAAGCTCGCGCAACCTGATGAAGTTGAGACAACTTACATTCTAAAGCAGGATGATGTGGCGCACATGCCACTAATCTCTCAAGACATGTCTATTATCCTGTACACGACCACGCGCATCTCAATCACATGATACGATGCCACGCATCTAAATATAATTAGTACACAACTTAACAACTGAATGAAAGTTGGCACAACAGGAGGTTGGCGCAACCTAATGTGGCACAATCCAGCCTCGCACACCTCAGAATAACTGCTAAAACAGTTATTTATTGAACTCTATAAATAGAGTTTCCAATCATTGTGAAATCATCAGATACATACGCACAGAGATCAAGAACTCTTGCAAAATTACTGCTACATTCTCCAAAGGCTACAGTCTTCAAGTTCACATAGTCCAAAGGATAAAGTGATCGTCTTCTGATCAGATTCCTACAGTTGTATTTCCCCATAATTCATTGTACTTTATACTATTCTTTTTCAAGTTTGGAATAAACTTTTTGTTTTTGCAAACGAAATGGCGACTCTGCTAGGGATCGAAGCCAGAATCTCTGGGGCAACAGTGACCAAGGAAGATTTAGGAGCCCACACAGTCCTGTTCTTGGCGATAGCCGCTGTACGCTTGTTGCTCTTGGTGCTAATCATATTCATCCTGCTGCCCACGTATAGTCTAATATTCTCTTTGCTGCCAAGGTGCAGTCTATTCAAGCCATCGTTGAGGGGCAGTCTACCCATGTTGCTTCCAAGGCATCATCAGTAGCCTGTAGGACTATGGCACAACCCAAGCAATCAATACCTCAGGCGCAGTCTGCTACTCTGGCACAACTCAAGGGAACTAGTCTTTTGGCTATTCCCTCTTCTAATTCTCAAGTTCTGAACTTGGAGAATCAATGTTCTAGTGCTAACACTAGACATAACAAAGGAAACAGTCCTTTGACACTTCCTCAATTGGCATAATCTGTGTCTAAAATGGTCTCACGACACAACAAAGGGAAAGGCTTCTTAGCTGACCCTTCACAAAATAAAGGAAAGCACCCTTTGGTCTTTTCTCAAACTTCCCTGGTCCATGACTCAGAGGAAGATCTATCAGATTCTATTCCTTTAAACAGAGGTCTTCGGATCTCTGATATTGGAAAGAATACTGACCAAAGAGGTATCTTACCTACCCATATGGGGTTTGGTCAAGACCTTTCCATCTTACAAATTTCAAGATCCAAGCAAGGAAAATTGAGGGTATCACGAACAGAGACACTTGGAGCAGAATTTTTAGATTTACGTGCTTATCTCAATAGGCGTCAACCAGTATCAACTTTGGTGATAAGAACCCTATGCCAAAGGCCAATCTGTACCAAAAGCCAAAGTTTGAAAAGAAAGACCCAACCACCTATGCTAATGAGTTGAGTACATCTTTGTACACTCAGAAAACTAAATATTTGAAGAATATGAGACATGTTCCTAACATCATTAAGGAATATGTTCCTCCGACTTCTTCTCGTCCTGTAGTTGTAACTGATTTGCGGCAACGTCTTACACAAAGACGAAAAATTACAGGGATGTCTCCCTCACCTCTAAATCGTGCTTCAAATCGCCACTGCCTTCATGAAGTCGTCATCAACTGTTGTTGCCAATCGGTTCGACGATCTCTCTTCAATCGTCTGAACTATGCTTCAACTCCTGAACATATAATAGAAGACGAAGATGAGCTATTATATGCTTCTGTCAACATGACTTCTCAAGACACTAGGGTGGGAAACGTCCAAGACGTAATGCATCCCGTAATCCTAGTCAGCAATACTTAGATCGGATCCATGCATCCAATGAAGGTGTCTTTCAATACACTAGATCGAGGAATCGACATTTGAACTAAGGTGTCTTTAATCAAGAAGATCTCTCCATCGCTCATGTAGGAGAAGACTCTTTTTCAGAGTTTGATGCAGATAGTGAAAGTTCTGAACAAACTATCTCATCAATAGCAGCAAGAGAAGTGACGGCATATACCATTACGGAAGATCAAGATGCTTCTAGTTCAGCCAATCAAGAACAACGAATTGATGTACTAGAGATAAAGACCATGGCAGAGATGGTCGCAAGCATGCATACTATAATCGTGGCTCAACATACAGTGCCACCGGTTATAAATCCAACTACAAATCCAGAGCTTATAGCATCTTCCGTACCTGTTAGTCTAGGGGTACCACCTCCTCAGGTTGCTTCAGTACCAATTCAAGTTGATCCCAGTCAGTCTGGTACTGGGGGTGGTAATTATCACGCTGTTCTGCCTCCCAATACTTCTAACCAGCCCACCAATTCTCAAATATCAGGGGATGCAAATGAGGCTATGAAACTTCTGCTCACTCAGTTTGAGGCCTTCAAGCAGAAGGATAGCCTACAAAGATTGGGCATAAAGCAACCATATCCTACAGAGTGGAAGGAGGTTCCATTTTCTCCTAAATATAAGCTTCCAACCATCTTCCTGTTTGATGGCAGCACTTCTCCAAGTCAGTACATCAATCATTTTGAAGTGATGACTAATCAATTACAGCCAAATGATGCTCTCCTTACCAGAGTGTTCGTCGATTGTTTAGCTGGTGCAGCATACGACTGGTATCGTAGCCTGCCTGATGGCTGCATCACTTCTTTTGCTGGTTTCAAGCAAATATTCTTGGAACGATTCTACGAAGGAGTCAACGACATGACGATGTCTGCCCTCATTAAGATTAAACAGAGGCATAATGAATCCACATAAAGTTTCATTGAAAGATTCTGCCGAGAGGCACTCAAAATGCCTTTAGGAACTCCATCTGCTGTAACAATAGATACTTGCAAATCAAACTTGTTGCCTATTATCAGTATGTGGACAGAATCTACACAATTCCATGATTGGCCCTCTTTCATTATCAATGCCAAAGCAGCCGAGGTCAGTGCCAAAAAGTTCAAGCAGTTAGGAGTCCAAATGACTCATCCTAACCAAGATGAACATTCTACACCCAGGGGTAGTAACCGTCAGAATAATCGTAAGAGTAAAGATACATTGGCCATTAATCTTAAAGGCAAGGAGTCTTTGGCTGTCAACGTCACTCAGACGGCATCTACTCCATCAGCACCACCACAGAAGGCAACTCGTCCAAAAGAAGAGTATTCTTTTGATGAAGATGATACTTTAAGCATCTTCGATTGCTTGATCAAAAGCAATAAGCTTCAGCTTCCAGAAGCAAACGACTAGAAGAAGTGGGTAAAATTGATCACCCTAAATACTGTATTTATTACAGATTTATAGGACATCCAACCAGAGCATGTTATGTGCTCAAGGGTAAAATCCAGGAGTTGGTCAACTCTGGAGCAATTACTCTGCAACAGGACGAGAAAACGGTGACTGCTAATGTAGTTTCTCTGCAATTCGGTGATTTTCCACCGCAACTTGTGCAAGATGGTGTTGTCTCCATTCCAAGGACTACTCTTGAGATCGTGAATCTCCCACCTCCTCAAAATAAAGGTCTTGTTCCGCTGTCAACTGACAGAGAAGAGATTATGTAGATTCACCCAGATCTGGTAGCAGAATTTGAAACGCCTTCCTCTTCTAAGCAAAAGAAGCATTCCAGATCTAAACCCAAGAACTGCAATATGGTATCCTTTGAACCAGTAACAGAAGAAAAAATTCTAATGGGCACTAGATCAGGAAAACCATATCTTCGGGAGTATTCCGAAATCAAGAGAACTCTGCTCCATTTCCTGATGTTCCTCCTTCATCATCTTCTTCTGGCGAGAATATACCATCCACATCCTTGCCGGTGGTCGAACCATCTCCTCCTAAACCAACAGCAGCAGACAAGGGGAAACAACCTGTTTGCTTTGATAAAGCATTGAAGAAGTCCTCATCTCTCAGATTTGAGAAGCCATATAATTTTGACATATGGGCTCAATTGGCTAATACTCCAGCAAGATTGTCAATCTTTGAACTCTTACGTCTCTCAAAAGAGACTCGAGAGACATTAAGTGAAGCCTTGATGCAGGATGACGCTTGTCTTACTCTTCTCAAAAAGCCTAAAAAGCAGCCAGTAAGCTGTGCACATTGTCATAGTATATTTGAATTAATGCCCAATATCACTTTTACACAAGATGACATGTTGTTAGAAGACAATCGTCATGATCGTCCTCTTTATTTCACGGGGTATGTGGACACCATGAAAGTAGATCGCATTCCGATTGACCTAGGATCCGCACTTAGCATCATGCCGAAGTCTTTACTGGATGCTTTGAAGATCCCAGTGCATAACCTTTCTACGACTATCACTACCATCCTGGGGTTTAATCAAGGAAGAAGTGAACCTTTGGGGAAGATACGCCTAAAACTTCAAATTGGCAATCTTTGTACAAAGGTAACTTTCTATGTTTTTGACAATCATGGCTCATACAACGCTTTATTGGGAATGCCATTCCTCCATGAACACAATATTGTACCCTCTACGCTCCACCAATGTTTTAAATATGTGGATGGTAATGGAGAAGTCCAAAAAGAGGTTGCAGATCTGAATCCTTTCAAAGGGGTTGAAGCATACTGCAACGATTCTCGCATGTACAAGGAAGAATTCATGAAGGTAGTACTAGCAATGGACCCGGATGAAGAACAGAAGATTGTGCCAAATGATACTCTGGTGATTCCCGTCAAAGGACGCACCTTATGTCCTCAGTCTTCCAAACCACTGACTATCTATCTTTCTTTCCATGAGAAACAGCCCAAGAGTGATAGTCGGGAACAAAAAGAGCTCACCTCTTCTGAGCCGCTTGTAATCGATCTTCGTCGCAAGAAGCTCCCTCCTCCTTCTCGTTCTTCTTCTTCCCCTCTTGTCATCAATCTGACTAAGCCTGCTAAGGCTAAAGTTCCTGTTGCAAATGATGGTGTAAAAATCATTAAAGTATCTCATTTGCAGTATACTGATGTCTTTTACTATACTCAGTGTTATTTGGATATGCTAGATAACTTTAAACCACTTACAATAGAAGTCATATCATCTCTGCAAAATGTGGTATCATTGGATTCAGTACAAGATTCATACTTCTTAGTACTATCTCGAAAGAAAGATGAAAAGCCTATATTCTTCAACAAAAGAGAGGAACAAAAAATTGTGCTCTATAATGATAATAGAGATGATACATGAAGGCTACAATTACGCCGCTATAGTCCACAATCCAAAGCCATCATCCGTAAAATGGGCTATGATTTCAGAACAGGCCTCAACGATGGTAAAGGAAGGCGGACTCCCCTTCGTATTGCTATTCCAAAAGAAAAATCACAACAATACCACAGTAAATCGAAGCGAGGACTAGGTTATGCTTCACCACTTCCAACTCCAGAACCTTCTGAATATGATGAAGAAGAACGATCTAACTCTTCTGATTCTATTTCATGGGATTCTGACACCAGCATTGGTCATGTTCATAGGGTGATGGTATCTTCTAACATGGTGTCTGCCGAATTCTTGGAAGAACATGAAGATGACATTGAAGAAGCTCCTGAAGTGGGACCCTTGGACACAAAAGATGGACAATCAGTGGAAACTTTGTTTCGAACAACGAGAACCACCTACTGAAGATCAACTTGTCTAGATCGATATTGGAGAGGAGGGTGTATCACGACCAATCTTCATTAGCAAAAATCTCCCAGAGGATGATAAACAAGAGTTAATTCATCTTATTCGTCAACATATTGATGTCTTCGCCTGGAGTTACGAAGATATGCCTGGATTAGATCCTCAAATTGTAACTCACAAACTTAACATTCTGTCGAATGACAAGCCGATCAAACAACAACAACGACGATTCAAGCCTGAAATGATAGATGCAGTTGATGATGAAGTCAAAAAGCTTATAGCTTGCAGTTTTATCAGAGAAGAACAGCATCCTGACTGGGTAGCCAACGTTGTACCAGTTCTGAAGAAGACCAAAATGGTTCGAGTTTGCATAGACTTTCAAGATCTCAATGATGCTTGCCCTAAAGACGAGTTACCTCTCCCAATTACTGATGTCATGATCGACAATACATGTGGATTCGAACGAATTTCTTTCATGGATGGGTTTTCTGGATATAATCAAATCCGGATGAATCCTGAAGATAAGAAATATACTTTATTTTGTACTCTTCGGGGTGTGTACTGTTATACGGTCATACCGTTTGGTCTTAAGAACGCAGGTGCAACTTACTAGTGGGCTATGAGTACTATTTTTTGCGATCATCTGTGAAAGACTGTCGAATGCTATGTTGACAATATTGCTGTCAAAAGTCATCTCAAGGAAGATCAAATTCAAGATTTAAGAACTACCTTCAATCTAATACGCCAGCATCAACTCAAAATGAACCCCACCAAGTCTTTCTTGGGTGTCTCTAGTGGTAAGTTTCTCGGCTTCGTCATTACCTCTAAGGGTATATACGTTGATCTCGAGAAGATCAAAGCCATTCAAGAGATGCGTCATCCACGCAACCTAAAAGAGCTACGAGGATTCCAAGGTCGACTTGCGTACATCAGGCGATTCATTTCGAATTTATCTGGACGTTGCAGACCATTTACTCAATTAATGAAGAAAGATGTATCTTTCGTTTGGACGGAAGAATGTCAACGAGAATTTGACGACATAAAGCGGCACTTAATGAGTCCACCGGTTCTTGTACCACCGATCCCAGGAATACCCTTCTTAATGTATGTTCGGGTAATGGATCATTCATTGGGAGCTTTGCTGGCTCAAAAGAACAAGGAAGGTCATGAACAAGCCATCTACTATCTTAGCCGAACGATGATTGGAGCTGAACATCGTTATAGTCTGGTAGAGAATGAATGTTTAGCCTTAATGTTTGCTGTTCAGAAGACAAGACATTACATCATAGGCCAAACTATTTATGTCATATCCTGAGTCAATCCTCTTTGAGTCTTAATGAAGAAGCCAAGTACACTCAATTCTAGACTTGCCACATGGGCCATATTACTAGCACAATATGATATGGTTTATGTTCCTCAAAAGTATGTGAAAGGCCAAGCACTTGCTGACTTCTTAGCAGCTCATCCTGTCCCTGAGACATCTAAACTCTATGATGAGATTCCGGACGAAACATTAGAATAAAATATAATCTCAGAAGAATTTCCTACCTGGAGGTTGTTCTTTGATGGAGCTTCTAGAATTGGACCTGGAGGTACCCTTGTAGCTGGAGTAGGAATTGTTCTTGTTTCACCCGATGGATTAACTATTCAAAGGGCCTATTCTTTAGATGAATCATGCTCTAACAATGTGGCAGAATACAATGCCTTGCTCATTGGACTCTAATTAGCCAAACAACTGGATATCGAATATCTCGAAGTATATGGCGACTCTAAACTGATTATTAATCAGGTTAGAGACATATATGAAGTCCGACATCAAGATCTAGTACCGTACCATGAAGCAGCAACCAAGATAGCTTCTTTATTCAAAGGGTTCTTCATCGAACATGTACGTTGCACTGTAATACATAAGCTGATGCCTTAGCTAACCTAGCTGCGGTATTGGCAGTTCCAGTCAAAAGACAACAGATGGTTGTTATCTCTAATAGAAAACTATTCTGTGTTGAAAATAACCACAATATTGAATTCCGCAACCTAACTGAAGTCAACGTCACTTGCGAGGACTGGAGAGCACCTTTCATTGATTTTGCAGTACATGACATCTTGCCAGAAGATCCTAAAGAAGCTACAAGTATCCGTCGTCGATCGCTTCGATTCTATTATAATCATACTACTAAAACACTATATCGAAGAACTTTTGATGGATTACTCTTGAGGTGTTTCGCTGGTGATGAAGCAAAGCAGATATTACGTAAAGCTCATGATGGTGTTTGTGGAGCACATCAGCCTGGTCCAAAACTACAAGATCGTATTCGACGTATGGGCTACTACTGGCCCTTTATGGTATCAGATGCTATTGACTATGCAAGAAAATGTCGTGCATGTTAAATTAATACAGATTTCACTCACCAACCATCAGAATTTCTTCATCCGACTGCTGCCTCATGGCCTTTTGAAGCTTAAGGCATGGATATAATTGGCCCTATCAATCCTCTTTCATCTAAAGGGCATCGGTTCATCTTAGCTATAACCGATTATTTCTCCAAGTGGACAGAAGCTATACCATTGGCTGAAGTTAAAATGAGTAGTGTCATCAATTTCATCAAACATCATGTGATATAAAGATTTTGTGTTCCTCGTCGAATCATCCATGATAATGGACCACAATTCATCAGCCAAAAGTTTTATAGGTTCTGTGATGACAACAGAATCAATAATGGTGCCTCGACGGCCTATAATCCTGCGGCTAACGGGTTGGCTGAAGCATTCAACAAGACCATTACCAAACTCCTCAAAAAGTTTGTCTCTATCAACAAACGTAATTGGAGTGATAAACTTGGAGAATGTTTATGGGCATATCGTACTACTGTCCGTAATCCTACAGTTGCACACCTTTTTCTCTAGTATATGGATGTAAAACTGTCCTACCCCTAGAAATTCAAATTCCATCATTGAGGATCGATATTGCTAACGAACTTACTACAGAAAATAATGATCGTCTTCGACTTCAAGAGTTGGAGGCGCTCGACGAGAAAAGGTTACTGGCTCAACAGCATATTGAACTTTATCATGCCCAAATCTCAAAAGCTTTCAATCGTAAAGTCAGAGTGCGGAAATTTCCAGAAGGCAAACTGGTTCTTACAGTCAGACGTCCTATGACTATGACACATATGAGCAAAGGCAAGTTCGAGGCAAAATGGAAAGGGCCGTACGTGGTAAATAAAGTCTTCTCCAATGGAGCCTATCAATTAACAGATATCGATGGCAGAGTTGCTATGATGCCTATCAATGACAAGTTTCTTAAGAAATATTATGTATAAAGACAAAATGTACTTTATTTCAGAAACATGATGTAAATAAAAGTTTATTTTATTCATGGAATTACATAAATATTAAGGACGCAGAGGAGGCCCTGATCCTTCATGTTAAATACATAGTTTGCCAATAGTTCAAACATCTCATTGTCTGAACTCACAAGAAACTTGCAGGCAGCCATCCTCAATGCCTCTTCTTCGGCAGTCTTCCCAGGTTCCACTAATTTGGAGATCAAATCCTGTCCTGGTGCAGGAGGAACAGTTGAGCCTTCGCCTCTTTCTTTTCGGGAAGGCACGAGAGGCTCAGTAGGGGGCTTCTCGGTTTCTTCGTCGATCTTCGGAGCAAGTAAATCTTTGGAAGACATTTTCGTACAGAAGGGAAAGCGATTGATAAGATTTGTTCTATTTATAGGCAAAACAAATAGATAATCAGCCTCGAGAACTGATGCAACTTTTAGAAAGAAGCACAACTGTTCGTTCATTTATAACTGTTCATTCATTTATAACTAACCATTCATTGTCCCTTTTCTGAAACTGACATGACTATTCACTCATTTACTCGAGAGTTTGAACGACCATTCATTCATTCAATGTCTCTCCCTTAAAAATCGAAGTGACTGATTACTCATTCTTTTTTCATAATGAGAATCCATGTCTCTGAATTCCAAATAGCCACATCAAACAACTTGCCACATTCGCATTCTCTCCGCATTCTATTATCTATGTCAGCATATCAAAATTAAATTATAAAAAGAAGAATAATGAGACAATCATTTCTTTATTCCTTCTTTAAAAAGCATAGATACATCTTGATGAAAATCTATTACATCTCTGATTTTCATTCTAATGAAGGTCTATTACATCTTTAGATCTTCCCATTTGATAATGAAGGTCTATTACATCTTTGGATCTTCTTATTTGTTGGTGGCAATTCCTTGTCGTCTCGACCTGAAGCAACAAGCTAGACAATGGAATCAACTCTGGTCTCCTCTCTCAGAAAGACGAGAGGAGAACCCCAGAGTGCAGCAGCCCAAGATGAGCTGCTGTCAATATAACTGGTGGAGAGAAGACGACCCGCCAGGGGAACTAGGAACGAAATCACCCTTGTGATACAATTCCTAGTTCTGCGTCTCCACCATCCAACTCTCATGTATAAAGGCTCTTCCTACCATCTGAGGAATACCTTTCTTGAACATGAAGAGTCATAAGCTGTCTGATTTGAGTGTCAGAACCACATGAGCTGTCTGATATGAGTGTCAGAAGAATGCCCTCTGCAACATCTAAATCACCAATGCCAGTCCTGATGAAGCTTGCTAGCCGAATCCCTGTAAATATTAACAAAACAGGAAAAGTTAGCAGAATCTATCAAACAATGTGCGCTTATCAACAGGCACAAACCAGCAGTGTGCGCCTATCAACAGGCACAAACCAGCAGTGTGCGTCTATCAATAGGCGTACATCAGCACTGCATACTGATCAAATAAGCGTATATCAGAAATGCGCGCTGATCAATAGGCGCATATCTCCACAGTACAAGTTGATCACACTGGCGCATGTCAACAATACGCGCCTATGATTGAGACTAAGTACTGGATCACAGTGCATGCCTATTCTCAAAAATAGTTAGCATATATCAACAGTGTCTACAACATGCAGATCAATACCTATCTTCAAAAGTGGTGCAAAAGAAGAATATTCATACCATTGATTCTTCTTCGAGACTTACCAATTTTTGAAGACACATCATACAAAAGAATAACATCAGAATGGAGTGGCACAAGTGGGACCTTGTGAGAAGCCATTTGTTTTGAGAAAGAATGAATGGATCTTTCGTTTTGGCTATCCTTTTTAAAGTACTGAAGAAGGAAAATGGGCGCATCATTCTAGGAGCCTATTTTGGAAAAGAACTGAACAATAGGCCCTTAAGACCACGTGATGGCTGCCATGTGTCTCTCAATGAAATAGTAAACAAAGAATTAGCCAAAGGCACACGACCTCGTGTGCTATTCAAAATCACAACCACACAACATATCAGAAATTTTAGATTTCATTTGCATAAAGATGGGTGGACCCCTACAGACAAAGACACAAGAAAAGAGAATAGAATTTTTGGCACGCCTAAACATTATTATTTGTTCTTGCCTTCATCGATCTGACGAAGGGCGACGTCCAATTCCTGCATGTTGCTCATCCCCGAGCGACGCATCAGATTAAGGAATCCCTCCGAATCGTTGTGCTCTTCAGAGGATATGTCACGACCTGCATCCGTTTTTTTTTAAACGGATACGAGAAGTGTCCAAGCCAGCCTACGCCGCAGTGTCGGCGGTAGTACGTTGTCACGGCCATGAAGATCAAAACCATAAATAATGCTCATTCACATAATTAATTTAACTTACAATGAACCACAAGTTTTACATTTTGTAGAACATATAAACTTGTACAAATAAATGAATGACTACAACTCAACTATCTAGCTAGTCTCTAGGCTTTGTCTGCAAGTATTCCCGTCACTCCCTAAGCTAAGTGAATCCACGGCTAACCTAAAAATGTTGGTTTCCAGTCAGGAATGGAGCGAGCACAATTCACTGAATGCAATTTCAAACAAAGAAAATGACTATAAAACAAAGGTTAGACACCAATCATGAGTTTTAAAAATAAACAGTAAATACGGAAAACCAATAGCAATAAATAGACACAAAATACTTTCTCCAACTGTTAGAAGTACCTTTGACATGTGATCGGTCTGGGGTGCTACATCGCACGGTCTACGAGGTCTACTTGCAGAAATTAAACAATGTCTACGAGGTCAACTTGCAGAAATTAAACAATGTCTACGAGGTCTACTTGCAGAAAATAAACAATGTCTACGTGGTCTACTGCAGAAAATAAACAATGTCTACGAGGTCTACTGCATGAAAATAAACACGGTCTACGAGGTCTACTGCATGAAAATAAACACGGTCTACGGTCGGATCACACATCCTTGGTACTTCTCATTCCCGACTCAACAATTTATAATAGAGTATAAAAATCACGTAACCAATGACTAATCAATGAAATATAGTAAAGATCAATATCGAAATGCAGACAATAAACTGACTCGCCTGTGGTCCTCTGCTGGTGAAACCGATAATCTGAACCACTCAATGTGCCACAATAGTCAAAACCCGTACAACAATCCTCGAAAGCTGAAATAAACATTACCAATATTCTCAGAATAGTCAAATTAGCTAGGATTGCCTGTCCTTAAGTCCAATTCTGGACATAGGGGCAAAACAGTAATTTTGGGTCAAAACGGTGTCCGCCGTTGGACCCGCTTTGTACCGAAAAGCGTGCCAGAGTCAACGATCTCTAAAGTCATCAAACTACATGTCTACGAATCCAGCTTTTCGATACGAACCCAACCGTATGTCCAGAGTTGGATTCCGGCGGGCCGTGCACAAAATCGCCCGTTGAGTGGGACCGTGGGGCCCACAAAACGGTGATTTTGTCAACTGTCTCAGAATTGGACCAAACTTGGCATACAGGACCAGAAAAATGATACGATCCTGTTGGCGTAGGTTTCGTCTGGATCTGACAAGCGTGTACAAAGTAATTGAGAAATTTGCACGGAGGCCGATACGGTAATTTCGACGGATACGCATCAAATTCGTCGCGCACACGCGACCAATTTGAATTCCGTCAAAGCCCACACGACCACAAAGCCGTTACGCAGCTTTCGATGCCTTCGATTCGCGACCACGTCGCCCGGAATGGCGGGACGCACGTCGTGTGGAAGGGTTTTTATGAAAATTTACAGTTTTGAAAACATGTTTTCGTCAAACTTTGAAATGGTTTTAACAGAGGTTTAACAGATGAAAAAATAAAAGTAAAAAAGAGGTTTCGAACTCGTATAGGTTGTTATTGAATCTGTTCAAACGGATTTTCTAGGCTGTTAATGGTTTGGCAAATAATCGTCTTTCAAGTCAGGTCGTTGGGACTGTTTTTGCTCTATTTTCGAACAGATTTTTCATCGACTTTGAGTCGATTTGACGGGCCGCTCTTGCGTATCTACATAAGAGTAATTAGAGGGAATCGAAGATGTATATATATGCTACGTATCAGAGAAGAAGGATCGAAAAATCATCGAGTGTGTGCGACGAGAACTCGCGACGAAGTCGCTCTCGCGGCCTGCACTCCGCTGCTGTCATTTTCGACGTTTGCCTCGCGCGCCCGGCCGTGTCGGCCTCCGACAGTGGTGGCTGCGCACGCGCGCGCGACGGAGGGGCGCGCGTGGATTAGGGTTAAGTTTTCGTTCTTCGTTCCTCTCTCTCTCTGCTATATATACGCGAATAGAGTCGGGTGGTTATCGAGTTTCCGAGGAACTGTTCTGCTCGAGTTAAGGGTTGGGCGCTAGGCTTGTCTGCTCGTGGGTTTAGGGAGGGAGCTGAGGTTTTGTTCTGTGGAGTCGGCCAGTGGGCCGGGCTGCCCTTGCTTAATATTATTGTTATTCTCATCTTCTTTTTCTTTTATTTCTATTGCTTTCTATATACATTCATATATATATATATATATATATATATATATATATATATATATACACACACAATTACATATAGACATAATACTATATACGTATATATTTATATGCACATACGCACATATAGTAGATATATTTATATTTATATACACACACTCGCATATATATATATATATATATATATATATATATATATATATATATATATATATATACACTCCTATAATATTTATATATAAATACACATTTATATATATACATATATACACTTTCATATATATATATTATTATTTATACGCACATATATAAATATGTACATAAAATCTATGTCTCTATATTTTCCTATATTTATATATATATATATATCAATAAGAAATTATTATATTCCTCTTCCTATTATGTATATATATATATATATATATATATATATATATATATATATATATATATATATATATATATATATATATATATATATATTTACACAAAATAAAATATACACAAAATAAAATATACACAAATATATATATATATATATATATATATATATATATATATATATATATATATATATATATATATATATATATATATATATATATATATATATTTACACAAAATATATATGTCCCTATATAAATTCCTATATATATATATATATATATATATATATATATATATATATATATATATATATATATATATATATATATATATATATATATATATATAAAAAATATATATATATATATATATATATATATATATATATATATATATATATATATATCAATATATATATACCTATATATGTATCTATCTGTAACTTCTCAATGAACCCAATAATAACATAATTTCTAAAGTAGGTCTTCTCACATAAAACTGTGTACACAAAATAACATTTATTTACTTATAGGAGGTAGCTGATAACAAGAAATAAAGAATTATCATAAATTATATCCACATGAGCGTCTTTGAGTACACTACTCAACCGCATGGGTTCGGGTCCAGTCCCGACTGGTTTGGTACAACCGGGTCTTCCACAAGTCAATAAACCCTAATAATAAATAATTAAATAATAAATAAAATTTTCGGTAAGGGTTAAGTCACAACTTGGTCTGGTTCTCCTAGTTAGGACATCACTATGGCTCGGTCTTCCCTACCATGGCTAATATTCTGGTCAAAGCACGCCATTGCACTATTCGTGCCACGATTTCTAGTCACCATGCACTCCAAAACTCAACCATGGCTAAAATCATCTACCGTAATAATTAACTAAATAATTACTATAAAACTCTAAAAAAATCACCATTTAATTCAATAAAAATATAATTCAAAATTCCGAAAAGAGGGGTTACAAATCTACCCACCTTAAAAATAATTTCGTCCTCGAAATTTAAGAGAAGAGTCCATCCGCTATGATAGAAGACAGCTTCCATTAGCTATCATCTATTCTCATGGTCATTTCGTACTACAAATCCATGAGAGTTTCTACCCACCTTTGGTCACACTACTCCCGCAATTTTTTTGTCACTAATACTTTAAAATCATCCAACTACTTGCTAGAATTTCTACGAATAGGTACCTACTGTTAATGGTATCCAAAATCCTCTCCTATCTATTAAGCAACCCAAAAATTTTACAAGCAACAAATTTATACAAGTAGCCAAGAAATATTGGTAAATTCCAATAATCATGACCATTCGTCGCTCCGAAATAGGAAGGATAGGAAATCGGGGAAGAACAATCGAGAGTAAAAATAAAATTTCTAGAGCAGTAGAGAGTATCCAATGCTGCAGATGGAATGAAGGTTTATGAACCATTGACTTATTTGCTAGATTGGGCTACTCTAGTCCAACCACTTGCTAAACTTGAAGAGCCCTGCGTTACTTAGAGTGGCCTGCGATCCATGCAATACAGAAGTCTCGTTCTCAAAATTCTAATTCATACAAGGTTCCATAATGGAACGGATATTGGGAAACCATGGTTGTGATCTTTTTGTGGTTATTTAAACATACGAGCAAGGAATAAGATACAAAGCAAGATCGTATCGCAACCTCCAAGTAGATGGAATAAGGGTTACGAACATTCTAAGAAAGGGAGACAACGAAACGGGTATAGGGACCTATTTCAGTTTTATAGTCCAAATATAGTGGTATATATGGATGGGTTTTACTGGGTCTTAATGGATTTCCTAATTGGACAGCAACCATTGGCAGTCAGAATGGTTAACTAGGTCTCTAAAGCCCAAAAATGCGCCTTCAGTGACTTTTGTATTTTAAGTGGCACGAGAAGACACAATTGAGTGGCACATTAGTGACATGCGCGTAGTGGCTTCGAGTCGATCACAACCATATATTGGGTCGAAAGATTCGAGTCGAGGTTGAGTCTCTATTTGTAGTCAAGAAGTTTTACCGGTACTATGGTAAGGGTTATTGCTAGTCTTTTTGACCTAAAGTCGTACCATAAAATTAGAGTACAAGGGGACGGGTTTGAGTGCAACATGATATACCTAGATGAAGGTGGACTCGTCTAGATCTTACATATGAGATTTGTTGGAAGGTAACAGCTGGTCTTGTGCTCCGAATATTAATGACACGGCCGGGGACACAAAATGATCTAAATGGAAAGTGGGAGTCCATGGGGCACTAATTGTCATCATAATGGAAATTATTTTAATCACTAGGTAATCCTTGTTTATTCCAAACTTTAGGAAGCTTACAGTCTACCCACCTTAGAAGCTAAGTCATGGTCTTAGGAATAATGAGGTCAGAAGAATTTTCAAAGTCCGGTATCGTACCTCGACTCTTGGTAATAAATAATAAGGTACGGCGCAACAAAAATACGGTAGATATAAGTCAAGTCAAGGATCGTTCCTCAATAAATGGAAAACGAGTGTGTACAATGACACCTGGTCGACAAAATAGAATGACCTACTCGTCTCCAGTATTCAAGAGTTATCGACGGGGTAACCAACTCTAAGGCACATCATTTGAAAAGATTTCTAACAACTGAGTCGTGAATTTCTATTTGTGTCAACCTGCCAGACTACCGTCACAAGAGTTGTAGTGATCGTGTATTGCTGTTGACAACTGGTAGATCATAATATGACAGGGTATTTAAGCTATGGTATTGGCTAAGCTAGTGACTGTGGTGTTCCAACACTAGTTAGGTCTTAATTATAAAATTTACATAACTAGAGTAATATTTGTTGGAAACCAATCTCGGGATGAGTGTCATGGTAAATGATTACCCTATTGTCCACTCATCTCATGCCTAACTGTGGGCTTCGTTCGAGGAAGGGTTGGTTCAAGGCTTAAGGGTTGCTAGTTAAGGCAAGCTTCCAGCAAATAATTAGAGACTCACAACATTTAGTTTCTTGAGAATAGATAGTACCCTAGGTTGGCATTACGACTAAGGGTAAAATCCTAATCATTCTTAAATTTAGATGGCTTGAGAGTCCCGATAACAGTTTGGGGTCGAGAGAAGAATGAGTAACTCGGTCACATGGCTGGCTGACGATAACTATCCTTGTGTATACAACTACCATAGCCATGGGGATATGCGGTATCTCTCTACCAATTACGAGCTTCTGCCTTTCCGAACCAGTGAAAGACAAAAACAATAAAGAGTTCAAGAAAGATGTTACTGAATACAATCACGTGATTCAAGGGCAAACGTATAATTCAAGAGGAATTATCAAGCAGTCGCGGATGAGATCCTAGATACCCATATATCTCCATCCACGTAGTGTAATTAAACGAAAGAGCGAACCAAATGCATCATGGTTGATCAGACCATAATACACTGATTCTGATTAGACAAAAAGTTAGCAGGCGTCCCCACTAAACATATGCCTCGAATCAAGCTCGAGAACAGAGTGAGCTTGCAAAAACTAGGCTGTAATAATAGCATTGGTCAAGATAGTCAAAATACTAGTACGCGAGATTTTTGAAAGGAAGCACAAGTAGTTCTAGTTTTATGAGAATCAAAGCCTTATCCGATGTTCTTGCTTATACAGTCCTCCTACTATCTATTTATCCATAAAGCCTTGGTCGACTAAAGGGTTATGGACTTCTAAATTCCATATTCTAGGTAACCCTATTAGTGTCAGTCAATTTTCTCGTCAATAGATCACAAGGACCTCGAAATACTAGGTCGGAAGATACGCTACCCAACTTACAGGACTTTCACTAGTGTTGGCTTCGGATCTTATAGAACATACAGGGCACCGTCCTATCCTCTATAGTATCCCAAATTTGTAATCACGTCTGAAGTCATTTCACCGAGGACTACGCCTCGCCCGTAAAATCGGGCTGTGGTAAACCCTTGGTTTCGTAACTCAAATATGATACAAATCGAACATTACTTAACTCTATCCAATATTGGCTCAAGGATAACTATGATCAAGAGTGGACCACTAGTCATATTTCTAGCAAAATTCTATAACCGATATTTTCCTAATCTAATTTCAACTCTAGGGGTCGTGTCTTGACAGTGCGCTGCTGGCTGCAGTGAATCCATAGTCTCCAAAATTTAAATAAATGGCGACAATGCGCTACTGTCCTGCCAGTATGAGTTAACTAACATTTTCGTAACTATATCTGTAAATAAATTCCTGAGCTTCTAGAGATTCAAACAAGTTGACTATGAAATAAGGCATAAATATTGCCCTATCAACCCTTAAAATAAAAGATTGAGCGGGGAGAAAATAAATGAAGACAAAAAGATATACAAACATTCTAATGTCTATTCCATGTGTATTCAAATATTGAGGAAAACCTTGAACCGAAACTAACTCGAGGTCCGTATGGGGATAACCATAATCAGAATTTATACAAAATATTAATTCCTAGGGCAAATAGAAGCTAAATAGGGAGTTCGACTAAGATATGAGGATGATATCTACGAGGCAAAGAGAAGGATTTGCCCAATTCATCAGGGTTAGATCATAAATTATATGAAGCCCTGTCTCACCAAGTGAATAATCTATCCACTTTGGATCGTGTCGTCATATCGAGAGATAATAGTGTACCTATGGAGATCTGACAACCCATCAACATTAATAACTACTCATCTAAATTGCATAGCCTAGACTACCCATTGGTAAATTTGTATAGGGGACTCCTAGTCCTAGTCATTCTCGTAAATTAAATTAATCTTAATTCGTGAATGAGCATTTCCTTGCCGCAGGCTCACAATAGTACAACTAACTTAAATACCATCACGAGTTCGCGTGACTTGCGAAGACTGACCTGCATGGGCCACCACAAAAACTTGTCACGACCCGCACCCGTTTTTTTTAAACGGATACGAGACGTGTCCAAGCCAGCCTACGCCGCAGTATCGACGGTAGTACATTGTCACGGCCATGAAGATCAAAACCACAAATAATGCTCATTCACATAATTAATTTAACTTACAATGAACCACAAGTTTTACATTTTGTAGAACATATAAACTTGTACAAATAAATGAATGACTACAACTCAACTATCTAGCTAGTCTCTAGGCTTTGTCTGCAAGTATTCCGTCACTCCCCAAGCTAAGTGAATCCACGACTAACATGAAAATATTGGTTTCCAGTCAGGAATGGAACGAGCACAATTCACTGAATGCAATTTCAAATAAAGAAAATGACTATAAAACAAAGGTTAGACACCAATCATGAGTTTTGAAAATAAACAGTAAATACGGAAAACCAATAGCAATAAATAGACACAAAATACTTTCTCCAACTGTTAGAAGTATCTTTGACATGTGATCGGTCTGGGGTGCTACACCGTACGGTCTACGAGGTCTACTTGCAGAAATTAAACAATGTCTACGAGGTCTACTTGCAGAAATTAAACAATATCTACGAGGTCTACTTACATAAAATAAACAATGTCTACGAGGTCTACTGCAGAAAATAAACAATGTCTTCGAGGTCTACTGCATGAAAATAAACACGGTCTACGAGGTCTACTGCATGAAAATAAACACGGTCTACGGTCGGATCACACATCCTTGGTACTTCTCATTCCCGACTCAACAATTTATAATAGAGTATAAAAATCACATAACCAATGACTAATCAATGAAATATAGTAAAGATCAATATCGAAATGCAGACAATAAACTGTACTCGCCTGTGGTCCTCTGCTGGTGAAACCGACAATCTGAACCACTCAATGTGCCACAATAGTCAAAACCCGTACAACAGTCCCCGAAAGCTGAAATAAACATTACCAATATTCTCAGAATAGTCAAATTAGCTAGGATTGCCTGTCTTTAAGTCCAATTCTGGACACAGAGGCAAAACGGTAATTTTGGGTCAAAACGGTGTCCGCCGTTGGACCCGCTTTGCACCGAAAAGCGTGCCAGAGTCAACGGTCTCTAAAGTCGTCAAACTATATTTCTACGGATCCAGTTTTCCGATACGAACCCAACCGTATATCCAGAGTCGGATTCCGTCGGGCCGTGCACAAAATCGCCCGTTGAGTGGGACCGTAGGGCCCACAAAATGGTGATTTTGTCAACTGTCTCAGAATCGGACCAAATTGGCATACAGGACCAGAAAAATGATACGGTCCTGTTGGCGCAGGTTTCGTCTCGATCTGACGAGCGTGCACAAAGTAATTGAGAAATTTGCACGGAGGCCGATACGGTAAATTTCGACGGATACGCATCAAATTCGTCGCGCACACGCGACCAATTTGAATTCCGTCAAAGCCCACACAACCACAAAGCCGTTACGCAGCTTTCGACGCCTTCGGTTCGCGACCACGTCGCCCGGAATGGCGGGACGTACGTCATGTGGAAGGGGTTTTATGAAAATTTACAGTTTTGAAAACATGTTTTCGTCAAACTTTAAAATGGTTTTAATAGAGGTTTAATAGATGAAAAAATAAAAGTAAAAGAGAGGTTTCGAACTCGTATAGGTTGTTATTGAATCTGTTCAAACGGATTTTCTGGGCTGTTAATGGTTTGGCAAATAATCGCCTTTCAAGTCAGGTCGTTGGGACTGTTTTTGCTCTATTTTTGAACAGATTTTTCATCGACTTTGAGTCGATTTGACGGGCCGCTCTTGCGTATCTACATAAGAGTAATTAGAGGGAATCAAAGATGTATATATATGCTACATACCAGAGAAGAAGGATCAAAAAATCATCGAGTATGTGCGACGAGAACCCGCGACGAAGTCGCTCTCGCGGCCTGCACTCCGCTGCTGTCATTTTCGACGTTTGCCTCGCGCGCCCGGCCGTGTCGGCCTCCGACAGCGGTGGCTGCGAACGCACGCACGACGGAGGGGCGCGCGTGGGTTAGGGTTTAGTTTTCGTTCTCCGTTCCTCTCTCTCTCTGCTATATATACGCGAATAGAGTCGGGTGGTTATCGAGTTTCCGAGGAACTGTTCTGCTCGGGTTAAGGGTTGGGCGCTAGGCTTGTCTGCTCGTGGGTTTAGGAAGGGAGCTGAGGTTTTGTTCTGTGGAGTCGGCCAGTGGGCCGGGCTGCCCTTGCTTAATATTATTGTTATTCTAATCTTCTTTTTCTTTTATTTCTATTGCTTTCTATATACATTCATATATATATATATATATATATATATATATATATATATATATATATATATATATATAAACACACACACAATTACATATAGACATAATACTATATACGTATATATTTATATGCACATACGCACATATAGTAGATATATTTATATTTATATGCACACACTCGCATATATATATATATATATATATATATATATATATATATATATATATATATATATATATATATATATATATATATATATACACTCCTATAATATTTATATATAAATACACATTTATATATATACATATATACACTTCCATATATATATTATTTATTTATACGCACATATATAAATATGTACATAAAATCTATGTCTCTATATTTCCTATATTTATATATATATATATATATATATATATATATATATATATATTATATATATATATATATATATATATATATATATATATATATATATATATATATATATATATATTTACACAAAATATATATGTCCCTATATAAATTCCTATATATATATATATATAAATATATATATATATATATATATATATATATATATATATATATATATATATATACCTATATATGTATCTATCTGTAACTTCTCAATGAACCCAATAATAACATAATTTCTAAAGTAGGTCTTCTTACATAAAACGGTGTACACAAAATAACATTTATTTACTTATAGGAGGTAGCTGATAACAAGAAATAAAGAATTATCATAAATTATATCCACATGAGCGTCTTTGAGCACACTACTCAACCGCATGGGTTCGGGTCCAGTCCCGACTGGTTTGGTATAACCGGGTCTTCCACAAGTCAATAAACCCTAATAATAAATAATTAAATAATAAATAAAATTTTCGGTAAGGGTTAAGTCACAACTTGGTCTGGTTCTCCTAGTTAGGACATCACTATGGCTCGGTCTTCCCTACCATGGCTAATATTCTGGTCAAAGCACGCCATTGCACTATCCGTGCCACGATTTCTAGTCACCATGCACCCCAAAACTCAACCATGGCTAAAATCATCTACCGTAATAATTAACTAAATAATTACTATAAAACTCTAAAAAAATCACCATTTAATTCAATAAAATATAATTCGAAATTCCGAAAAGAGAGGTTACAAATCTACCCACCTTAAAAATAATTTCGTCCTCAAAATTTAAGAGAAGAGTCTATCCGCTATGATAGAAGACAGCTTCCATTAGCTATCATCTATTCTCATGGTCATTTCGTACTACGAATCCATGAGAGTTTCTACCCACCTTTGGTCACACTACTCCCGCAATTTTTTGTCACTAATACTTTAAAACCATCCAACTGCTTGCTAGAATTTCTACCAATAGGTACCTACTGTTAATGGTATCCAAAATCCTCTCCTATCTATTAAGCAACCCAAAAATTTTACAAGCAACAAATTTATACAAGTAGCCAAGAAATATTGGTAAATTCCAATAATCATGACCATTCGTCGCTCCGAAATAGGAAGGATAGGAAATCGGGGAAGAACAATCGAGAGTAAAAATAAAATTTCTAGAGCGGTAGAGAGTATCCAATGCTGCAGATGGAATGAAGGTTTATGAACCATTGACTTATTTGCTAGATTGGGCTACTCTAGTCCAACCACTTGCTAAACTTGAAGAGCCCTGCGTTACTTAGAGTGGCCTGCGATCCATGCAATACAGAAGTCTCGTTCTCAAAATTCTAATTCATACAAGGTTCCATAATGGAACGGATATTGGGAAACCATGGTTGTGATCTTTTTGTGGTTATTTAAACATACGAGCAAGGAATAAGATACAAAGCAAGATCGTATCGCAACCTCCAGGTAGATGGAATAAGGGTTACGAACATTCTAAGAAAGGGAGACAACAAAACGGGTATAGGGACCTATTTCAGTTTTATAGTCCAAATATAGTGGTATGTATGGATGGGTTTTACTGGGTCTTAATGGATTTCCTAATTGGACAGCAACCATTAGTTGGATGAACCTTGGATTTCAATCCATTTTGACTGAACAAGATCCCAAGATAAACTATGTCTACTAGGTTAGGGTAACCTAGAATAGACTTCAAACCAAGTGGTTGAACTAGTTGGGCAGTCAGAATGGTTAACTAGGTCTCTAAAGCCCAAAAATACATTTTCAGTGACTTTTGTGTTTTAAGTGGCACGAGAAGACACAATTGAGTGGCACATTAGTGACATGCGCGTAGTGGCTTCGAGTCGATCACAACCATATATTGGGTCGTAAGATTCGAGTCGAGGTTGAGTCTCTATTTGTAGTCGAGAAGTTTTACCGGTACTATGGTAAGGGTTATAGCTAGTCTTTTTGACCTAAAGTCGTACCATAAAATTAGAGTACAAGGGGACGGGTTTGAGTGCGACATGATATACCTAGATGAAGGTGGACTCGTCTAGATCTTACATATGAGATTTGTTGGAAGGTAACAGCTGGTCTTGTGCTCCGAATATTAATGACACGGCCGGGGACACAAAATGATCTAAATGGAAAGTGGGAGTCCATGGGGCACTAATTGTCATCCTAATGGAAATTATTTTAATCACTAGGTAATCCTTGTTTATTCCAAACTTTAGGAAGCTTACAGTCTACCCACCTTAGAAGCTAAGTCATGGTCTTAGGAATAATGAGGTCAGAAGAATTTTCAAAGTCCGTTATCGTACCTCGACTCTTGGTAATAAATAATAAGGTACGGCGCAACGAAAATACGGTAGATATAAGTCAAGTCAAGGATCGTTCCTCAATAAATGAAAAATGAGTGTGTACAATGACACCTGGTCGACAAAATAGAATGACCTACTCGTCTCCAGTATTCAAAAGTTATCGACGGGGTAACCAACTCTAAGGCACATTACTTTAAAAGATTTCTAACAACTGAGTCGTGAATTTCTATTTGTGTCAACCTGCCAGACTACCATCACAAGAGTTGTAGTGATCGTGTATTGCTGTTGACAACTGGTAGATCATAATATGACAGGGTATTTAAGCTATGGTATTGGCTAAGCTAGTGACTGTGGTGTTCTAACACTAGTTAGGTCTTAATTATAAAATTTACATAACTAGAGTAATATTTGTTGGAAACCAATCTCGGGATGAGTGTCATGGTAAATGATTACCCTATTGTCCACTCATCTCATGCCTAACTGTGGGCTTCGGTCGAGGAAGGGTTGGTTCAAGGCTTAAGGGTTGCTAGTTAAGGCAAGCTTCCAGCAAATAATTAGAGACTCACAACATTTAGTTTCTTGAGAATAGATAGTACCCTAGCTTGGCATTACGACTAAGGGTAAAATCCTAATCATTCTTAAATTCAGATGGCTTGAGAGTCCCGATAACAGTTTGGGGTCGAGAGGAGAACGAGTAACTCGGTCACATGGCTGGCTGACGATAACTACCCTTGTGTATACAACTACCATAGCCATGGGGATATGCGGTATCTCTCTACCAATTACGAGCTTCTGCCTTTCCGAACCAGTGAAAGACGAAAGCAATAAAGAGTTCAAGAAAGATGTTACTGAATACAATCACGTGATTCAAGGGCGAACGTATAATTCAAGAGGAATTGTCAAGCAGTCGTGGATGAGATCCTAGATACCTATATATCTCCATCCACGTAGTATAATTAAACGAAAGAGCGAACCAAATGCATCATGGTTGATCAGACCATAATACACTGATTTTGATTAGACAATAAGTTAGCAGGCGTCCCCACTAAACATATGCCTCGAATCAAGCTCGAGAACAGAGTGAGCTTGCAAAAACTAGGCTGTAATAGCGGCATTGGTCAAGATAGTCAAAATACTAGTACGCGAGATTTTTGAAAGGAAGCACAAGTAGTTCTAGTTTTATGAGAATCGAAGCCTTATCCGAAGTTCTTGCTTATACAGTCCTCCTGCTATCTATTTATCCATAAAGCCTTGGTCGACTAAAGGGTTATGGACTTCTAAATTCCATATTCTAGGTAACCCTATTAGTGCCAGTCAATTTTCTCGTCAATAGATCACAAGGACCTCGAAATACTAGGTCGGGAGATACGCTACCCAACTTACAGGACTTTCACTAGTGTTGGCTTCGGATCTTATAGAACATACAGGGCACCGTCCTATCCTCTATAGTATCCCTAATTTGTAATCACGTCTGAAGTCATTTCACCGAGGACTACGCCTCGCCCGTAAAATCGGGCTGTGGTAAACCCTTGGTTTCGTAACTCAAATATGATACAAATCGAACATTACTTAACTCTATCCAATATTGGCTCAAGGATAACTACGATCAAGAGTGGACCACTAGTCATATTTCTAGCAAAATTCTATAACCGATATTTTTCTAATCTAATTTCAACTCTAGGGGTCGTGTCTTGACAGTGCGCTGCTGGCTGCAGTGAATCCATAGTCTCCAAAATTTAAATAAATGGCGACAATGCGCTACTGTCCTGCCAGTATGAGTTAACTAACATTCTCGTAACTATATCTGTAAATAAATTCCTGAGCTTCTAGAGATTCAAACAAGTTGACTATGAAATAAGGCATAAATATTTGCCCTATCAACCCTTAAAATAAAAGATTGAGCGGGGAGGAAATAAATGAAGACAAAAAGATATACAAACATTCTAATTTCTATTCCATGTGTATTCAAACATTGAGGAAAACCTTGAACCGAAACTAACTCGAGGTCCGTATGGGGATAACCATAATCAGAATTTATACAAAATATTAATTCCTAGGGCAAATAGAAGCTAAATAGGCAGTTCGACTAAGATATGAGGATGATATCTACGAGGCAAAGAGAAGGATTTGCCTAATTCATCAGGGTTAGATCATAAATTATATGAAGCCCTGTCTCACCAAGTGAATAATCTATCCACTTTGGATCGTGTCGTCATATCGAGAGATAATAGTGTACCTATGGGGATCTGACAACCCATCAACATTAATAACTACTCATCTAAATTGTATGGCCTAGACTACCCATTGGTAAATTTGTATAGGGGACTCCTAGTCCTAGTCATTCTCGTAAATTAAATTAATCTTAATTCGTGAATGAGTATTTCCTTGCCACAGGCTCGCAATAGTACAACTAACTTAAGTACCATCACGAGTTCGCATGATTTGCGAAGACTGACCTGCATGGGCCACCACAAAAACTTGTCACGACCCGCACCCTTTTTTTTTTAAAAACGGATACGAGACGTGTCCAAGCCAGCCTACGCCGCAGTGTCGGCGGTAGTACGCTGTTACGGCCATGAAGATCAAAACCACAAATAATGCTCATTCACATAATTAATTTAACTTACAATGAACCAGAAGTTTTACATTTTGTAGAACATATAAACTTGTACAAATAAATGAATGACTACAACTCAACTATCTAGCTAGTCTCTAGGCTTTGTCTGCAAGTATTCTCGTCACTCCCCAAGCTAAGTGAATCCACGGCTAACCTGAAAATGTTGGTTTTCAGTCAGGAATGGAACGAGCACAATTCACTGAATGCAATTTCAAATAAAGAAAATGACTATAAAACAAAGGTTAGACACCAATCATGAGTTTTGAAAATAAACAGTAAATACGGAAAACCAATAGCAATAAATAGACACAAAATACTTTCTCCAACTGTTAGAAGTACCTTTGACATGTGATCGGTTTGGGGTGCTACACCGCACGGTCTACGAGGTCTACTTGCAGAAATTAAACAATGTCTACGAGGTATACTTGCAGAAATTAAACAATGTCTACGAGGTCTACTTGCAGAAAATAAACAATGTCTACGAGGTCTACTGCAGAAAATAAACAATGTCTACAATGTCTACTGTATGAAAATAAACACGGTCTACGAGGTCTACTGCATGAAAATAAACACGGTCTACGGTCGGATCACACATCCTTGGTACTTCTCATTCCCGACTCAACAATTTATAATAGAGTATAAAAATCACATAACCAATGACTAATCAATAAAATATAGTAAAGATCAATATCGAAATGCAGACAATAAACTGTACTCGCCTGTGGTCATCTGCTGGTGAAACCGACAATCTGAACCACTCAATGTGCCACAATAGTCAAAACCCGTACAACAGTCCCCGAAAGCTGAAATAAACATTACCAATATTCTCAGAATAGTCAAATTAGCTAGGATTGCCTATCCTTAAGTCCAATTCTGGACACAGGGGCAAAACGGTAATTTCGGGTCAAAACGGTGTCCGCCGTTGGACCCGCTTTGCACTGAAAAGCGTGCCAGAGTCAACGGTCTCTAAAGTCGTCAAATTACATTTCTACGGATCCAGTTTTCTGATATGAACCCAACCGTATGTCCAGAGTCGGATTCCGGCGGGCCATGCACAAAATCGCCCGTTGACTGGGACCGTAGGGCCCACAAAACGGTGATTTTGTCAACTGTCTCAGAATCGGACCAAACTTGGCATACAGGACCAAAAAAATGATATGGTCCTGTTGGCATAGGTTTCGTCTCGATCTGACGAGCGTGCACAAAGTAATTGAGAAATTTGTACGGAGGCCGATACGGTAAATTTCGACGGATACGCATCAAATTCGTCGCGCACACGCGACCAATTTGAATTCCGTCAAAGCCCACACGACCACAAAGCCGTTATGCAGCTTTTGATGCCTTCGGTTCGCGACCATGTCGCCAGGAATGGCGGGACGCACGTCGTGTGGAAGGGTTTTTATGAAAATTTACAGTTTTGAAAACATGTTTTCGTCAAACTTTGAAATGGTTTTAACAGAGGTTTAATAGATGAAAAAATAAAAGTAAAAGAGAGGTTTCGAACTCGTATAGGTTGTTATTGAATCTGTTCAAATGGATTTTCTAGGCTGTTAATGGTTTGGCAAATAATCACCTTTCAAGTCAGGTCGTTGGGACTGTTTTTGCTCTGTTTTCGAACAGATTTTCATCGACTTTGAGTCGATTTGATGGGCCGCTCTTACGTATCTACATAAGAGTAATTAGAGGGAATCGAAGATGTATATATATGCTACGTACCAGAGAAGAAGGATCGAAAAATCATCGAGTGTGTGCGACGAGAACCCGCGACGAAGTCGCTCTCGCAGCCTGCACTCCGCTGCTGTCATTTTCGACGTTTGCCTCGCGCGCCCGGCCGTGTCGGCCTCCGACAGCGGTGGCTGCGCACACGCGCGCGGCGGAGGGGCGTGCGTGGGTTAGGGTTTAGTTTTCGTTCTCCTTTCCTCTCTCTCTGCTATATATACGCGAATAGAGTCGGGTGGTTATCGAGTTTCCGAGGAACTGTTCTGCTCGGGTTAAGGGTTGGGCGCTAGGCTTGTCTGCTCGTGGGTTTAGGGAGGGAGCTGAGGTTTTGTTCTGTGGAGTCGGCCAGTGGGTCGGGCTGCCCTTGCTTAATATTATTGTTATTCTCATCTTCTTTTTCTTTTATTTCTATTGCTTTCTATATACATTCATATATATATATATATAATATATATATATATATATATATATATATATATATATATATATATATATATATATATATATATATATATATATATATATATCTTCATATATATACATTCATATATATATATATATATATATATATATATATATATATATATATATATATATATATATATATATATATATATATATATATATATATATATATATATTTTATATATATATATATATTTTATATATATATATATATATATATATATATATATATATATATATATATATATATATATATATATATATACACTCCTATAATATTTATATATAAATACACATTTATATATATACATATATACACTTCCATATATATATTATTTATTTATACGCACATATATAAATATGTACATAAAATCTATGTCTCTATATTTTCCTATATTTATATATATATATATATCAATAAGAAATTATTATATTCCTCTTCCTATTATGTATATATATATATATATATTTACACAAAATATATATGTCCCTATATAAATTCCTATATATATATATCAATATATATATATACCTATATATGTATCTATCTGTAACTTCTCACTGAACCCAATAATAACATAATTTCTAAAGTAGGTCTTCTCACATAAAACGGTGTACACAAAATAACATTTATTTACTTATAGGAGGTAGCTGATAACAAGAAATAAAGAATTATCATAAATTATATCCACATGAGCGTCTTTGAGTACACTACTCAACCGCATGGGTTCGGGTCCAGTCCCGACTGGTTTGGTACAACCGGGTCTTCCACAAGTCAATAAACCCTAATAATAAATAATTAAATAATAAATAAAATTTTCGGTAAGGGTTAAGTCACAACTTGGTCTGGTTCTCCTAGTTAGGACATCATTATGGCTCGGTCTTCCCTACCATGGCTAATATTCTGGTCAAAGCACGCCATTGCACTATCCGTGCCACGATTTCTAGTCACCATGCACTCCAAAACTCAACTATGGCTAAAATCATCTACCGTAATAATTAACTAAATAATTACTATAAAACTCTAAAAAAATCACCATTTAATTCAATAAAAATATAATTCGAAATTCCGGAAAAAGGGGTTACAGGATAGCCCACTACTCGAGTGATTGAAGACTGTCGGGTTTAAACCGAAACAGTCTAAAAAGTTCACCGCTCTCAATACCGGGTCTGCCTCCAATAAATAAGTCGACGGCACAACATCATGTCCCGCTTCAGGGGACTTGATTGTAGTGTCAGTATTTGTCTCCATCTCTTCATTCTTGGAGGCCATTGAAGAACAGAAGTGAAGAATAAAGCATAAAGATCAACTACTACATATATATCAACAAAATACTCTTCATATTCCTCATGGGAAACCGAAAAACATCAATGAAACTTGGGAAGACGAACAGGAAGTTTTGTGTTTTCGAGAAAGACATTTAATTGTGATGACCGATTGTAAACTGGCGCAACTTGACTCAGTCAAAAATTTTATAAATTCAAAGTATTTCAAAACTTTGAAACGTTATTAAGTTTTGAAAACTTTGAAGGGGGTCTTGTACGGCCTAAAAATTAAGTTGTGCCATGAACATACGAATCAGTGATCAAGTTGCGCCCTAAAGATCAGATTGCGCCACTGATATGAAGCTCAGAGAACATGCTGAGCCACTGATCAGGTTGCGCCTGATATCAGACTGCACCCAGTCTTATTACGCCAAAATCTACGTGGTGTCTGACACTTAATGGCTATTATTACCTGACAGTACTGACAACTGACACCACAGTGAACGAGGAAAATCTCTTCGAATCCCGTGAATTGTGCCGCTCAAGGAGAGTTGGTAGACATGTGTCTTGTACACTTCGTAAGTTGCGCCTAGGCGCAATCTGAATGACTTCGACTCAAAAGCTGCCACGTGTCTAGGCGCGGCTCAATCAGACGGAGTTGACCGAAGCTCGTGCAACCTGATAAAGTTGAGACAACTTACATTCTAAAACAGGATGACGTGGCGCACATGCCACTAATCTCTCAGGACGTGTCTACTTTCCTGTACACGACCACGCGCATCTCAATCACATGATGCCACACGTCTAAATATAGTTAGTACACAACTTAACAACTGAATGAAAGTTGGCGCAACAGGAGGTTGGCGTAACCTAATGTGGCGAAATCCAGCCTCGCGTACCTCAGAATAACTGCTAAAACAGTTATTTCTTGAACTCTATAAATAGAGTTTCCAATCATTGTGAAATCATCAGATACATACGCACAAAGTTCAAGAACTCTTGCAAAATTGCTGCTGCATTCTCCAAAAGCTACAGTCTTCAAGTTCACATAGTCCAAGGGATAAAGTGATCATCTTCTGATCAGATTCCTACAGTTGTACTTCCCCAAAATTTATTATACTTTGTACTATTCTTTTTCAAGTTTGGAACAAACTTTTTGTTTTTGCAAACAATATATTAATTGATTTTTTTGTGGACAAGTGAGGATTTTTATGGATTTTTTATTATTTTGTTGGGATTGATTCGTTGTTTGATTCATAAGCAATTACTCGCCTCCAGCTCCCTCCTCCTACTCGCCGCCGTCGTCTTCCTCTGGGCGAAGGCTGCCGCGCTCCTCAACCGCCCGCTCCTGACGGTGCCCAACCTAGTGGTCTCCGAGGAGGCGGTAGAGAAGGCCGTGGTCAGGGCTAGGGTTTGGATCAATTCCTCACTGTCGCACGCGAGGGACATCACCATTGAGATAGATCATAAGTCTTTCCTCCAGGTTGTTCGCTCGGACCTTTCTCTATTTGATTAGTTTATTTACTTGTTAGTATCGATCTAATTTTACTCTCTATCTCTCTCTTTTTCCTTTTTTTACAGGTGATTTTGAGCTTGTGGGTTGTTTCATATATCGGAAGCTTCTTAAACTTCTTCACAGTTGTTTATATTTGTGAGTTTGGATGATTTGTCAAAATTTTCGCTGTTCCATTATTGAACTGTGTCTTTGGGATCTTATCGGCCGCTGCTATGGCACGACACGGTGCAGATACGGGGACGCTAGCGTGAGACGGGATTTGGTGGTCTTAGTGTATGTTTGTGTGTCCGCGTCGTATATACCGAACCGATTTTTGGAATGTCTTGATGCGTCCGATACGTGTCCAACATGAGGCAACACGGAAACGGCACCTAGGTTTGAAGGTTCCATGCTTCTTAGTTAGTGAGGGATAGAAGAGGAAAGAAATATGTGTGGAAATAATATAAATGTACAGGAAACCTTATGAATCAAACAACGAACCAATAATATAAATATTTATTATTATTTTGTTGGAAATTTGGTCTGAAATTAACATTTTAATTTCCTATCATCCTATGTTCTGTATTTTTATTTTTATTTTTTTGGACATAAGGAAACCTTATGCTACTGATCTGAAACCAATTGAAATTTCCTCCATTAATACTCGTGAAGAGGTTTCGAGCTGATACCAAGTTTTTATTTTGGTCGAAAAGAGAATGAAAACATACAGGAAACAAATCTGAGCATGGACTTATATCTGGTGATTACATCTCGTACCATTACCTATTTGGAATTGTTTGGGAAATACAGAAATAGAGATATTTTGTTCAACTTTAATTATTATTTCAATTATGAAAAAAAATCTAACATGCTTCTTGCTCACATTTGTTTATGATTGCTCACAGTTGTTCGTGATAGAGATGATTGTGATTATTTATATATTTTAGAAGTGATTTCAATTTGGTAAACTAGTCTGAACATTTGAAGATGTCTTTTTTATGAGAATATAAGGTAATATTTTTCTCTGCATTCAACTTTGTCAATGGTTGAACCTGCATGTTATATTTTGATTTCACCAACATGCAATCACCTTTAAAGGTTCTAACTAGTTAATTTTTTGTAGAAATGTATCATTAATACTAGTCCAGATGTTTTTGTTCTGTCATCAAGTACAAGTGTAAACGAGGGGCTTGGGTTAGCTGCTGGTAGTGATGATGAAGATGAGGCTGAAGCTAATCCGCAGTCAGATAAAAGTAAGAATCTCCACTTCTCTTATTATTACTTCTTTGAGGACTAGATTTTCAATCGAGTCTACACGCACACTGGAGTTTCAATCTTGCAGTTGGTAACACTAGCAGGAACAAGCTTTCTCCTTTCCATTATGTCCAGGAAGAAAGTTCTTTTCTTCAGTTTATTATCTTGTTACACCATTTAAATTCTAAGGTTTCTATTTTATCATGTCTTGATTTTTAGTTATTATTTGAATTAAATGTTTTCTATTCCATGGCCATTTAGTAGTTCTTGTTTCAAATGGAGGATGAATATGAACTCCAGTCCCAAAAACTTAATGTAGAGTCTATACAAGCTTCCTTGACAACATAGCATTTGATAGATTAAACAATGATAAAAAATTGTTATCAGGTTTGTAAATAGTAGAGGCTTTTATCAGAGTCACCCAACTGAAATTTGTAGCCTCTGCATGGTTATTGAACTACGCCATAACTTTGTAACTTAAGCTGAATGCATGAAAATATACTATGTGGTCAATATACAATTTCACTAGTTTTTTATGAAGATTATGGATCCTACTCTATCCAATTGCACACAACTTCATGGTTGAACCTTGCAGTACTATAAGTCTTTCTTAAGGGCATAATTGGCTTTAGCAATCTGAACACCAGGATAATAGGCTTTACCATCCTACAAATATAAATATGCAAACTAGGTAGAACAATCTGAACTTACCATATTAATGCATATTGATAGTTCAGTTAAGTTATTATACTCTTCTTATTTTCTTTAGGATATTGTTTTCTTTTTTTTTGTTGGTCAACAAGCTCATTAACTTATTATGTTGTGCTCTTGTTCTCTCAGGAGCTACATGGAAATGAAGGTTCTGTGAATATGGAAGGGATGTGCTCCGTCTTAGTTTGCTACTTATTTTGGTTTTATTTATATAATTTTCAGTATTGGATGTTTAAGATGTATGGAAACTATATACATTTGTTGGTTATGTTTGTGGTTAGACGAGCGTTGGATGTTTTTGGTTGGACGTGTGTCGAAAGTTTGTGGTGTATGGACAATATACAATTTGTTAATGTAGAAAATTAGGTTTTGTAGTTATTTGATGTATTAAATCTTCTGAATTATTGATATTATGTGTGTGTTCGATTCATAATATTTAATTATAAATAGAATTTTGGCTTTAGCTTTTCTTGACGGTTATAAAATGTCAACAATTAACTCAATTCTACAGTATAAGGGTTTTTCTTGACGGCTAATAGCCGTCATCTAGGCCGGAGTCAAGAAAAGGTTTCACCAATATTGAAGGTTTCTAAAAACTGCTACTTTGACGGCTAAAAACGGTCAAGAAAACTACTTCATATGACGGCCAAAAACTGTCAAAAAAAGCCCTGCCAGTGACCGTCAAGAAAAGGGGGGGTCTTTTCTTGACTCCGGCCTACTTGACGGATCCACAACCGTCAAGATACCAATTTCTTAACGGGGAATCCCTGTCAAGAAAAGCCGTTTTTTGTAGTGAATAGTGCGACGTCATAGTAGTACCTAGGCTCAGTCGTACCTAGTGCCTATGTAATGGATTATTAGAGAATTAGGAGGTATGGTACTCAACCATAGATTATGATTTCTTGATGGATTCCTGGGATGATGTCATGACCCGCACCCAGTATAGGGGCACGAGAAGTGGGTATGTCCAGCCTACGCCGCAGTGTCGACGGTAGAACACTGTCCTAGGTCACATACATCTAACATGATAAGGTACCTGTACAGTGTATACTCTCCAATCGGAGGACAATACAGAAATGTATAGCTCAATCACAACTAAGGTAAAAGTACGGTAAGATAGATAAGATATGACATGAAGATCACCAAATGAAATACAAACAGGAGAAAAGTCTAAGTGTCTAAGATAACATCTCCACAAAACATCCAGAATAACAACAAGATCTCAAATATATACATCAATGCATCCAAATGAGACAAGAAATCAAAATAAGATAGAAGTCTAAGCTAACTAGCCCAAACTATAGGGGTGACATCCTCTACTGCTGATGGATCCTGCTGAAGGTCCAAGTCGCAGGTGTTATCTATGGCAGCTCCATAATAGGTAGGGCAAAGGTCCTCGTCATCCTCTGTAATATTTTCAACAGGTCCAGTCAGGACAGGAATGAGCACAAAATCTCAACAGTTCATATCAAGACAGGAATATAAAGCATACAACAGAGTAAAATACATGAAACGCTGAAAGAAAGTACATGTAGTAAAAGAAAAAGAACTGTAATGTAAATAGCTACTATAAGTAGAGAACTATCAGTGACTAGTGATGTAGAGTACAAGATAGACATGTGAACGGCTTGAATTTGCACATAATTATACTAAAGAGTTTGTACATGATTACACTACTTTGAAATTGTTTACATGACTTCTTCTACTCTCTCGTAACCCAATCAATACACAAGGATCTAGACAAGTTATGCTATTATACAATATTTCACATAGGGGCCCATAAATGGGTGCACATGAAGTTATACATGAGGGCTCTGTGAACATGAGAGTACATGAATCACAAGAGTATACATGAATAGTGAAAACATAAGAGTACATGATGAAAGTAAAATGCACATGACATAATGTACCCGATGCTCCCGAGGGGGATAACGTCTCAATGTAAAGATCCATATAGTACCAATCCGTGTTAACAACGTGACAGCATCAAGTAAAGTAATCTAGAGCAAGAATATAATCCTAGCAAGTATGAAATGATCAGAGAATGTACTCGCCTGCGATCTGAATGTCTGTGAGAATATACTGTCCGAAATGAGATATCTGAGCCCTATTTAGAGCAACACAAGTCATGATGTATACAAAGGGATTATAAATGAAGTGTACAATGCATCTATATGATTTCTAGGTCATTCTAGGCTAAAGTCAACACTTGGTCAACTCTAGTCAACTAGGTCAAAATCTAGTCAAGCTAGGTCAACTAGTCTAATCTAGGTCAACTCTAGTCTAACTAGGTCAACACCAAGCCAAGCCTATGCCAAAACCATATAACAATATCATATATACAATCAAAGACTTTATATTCAACAATCTATGTAGTTATCATATATATACATTTTTTTTACTTTTTTTGTTATTATATATATATATATATATATATATATATATATATATATATATATATATATATAATTTTCTCCATGAGATTTCTTGGCCCCCTTCCGCTTTTCTCCCCGCTGGGGAGCCCCTAGGCTCTCCCCTCCACCTCTAGTCTGCCCTCCCGGCGCTCCGCCTCCCCCCTCCGCTATGCCTCCCTTTGGCCGGACGAAGTCCTGGCTTTGGTCCGCCAAGCCTCCCTTAACCCTTCTTCCCGCAATCCCTCAGGTGTTCAGCTTCCTCCACAGCCCATCCACTCTCCCTCCAGCTACTCCGGCGTCGCTAACTACTCTCCTCCGTCCAACCCCCAAGTCTCCGGCGTCCCTAACTCCTCTCCACCGCCCCCCTTTCTCACTCGCTCAGGAGAGACCCCCGGTGGTCCACCCAGCTCGGCCCCCCTCATCCCTCGGATGGAGCCTCCGGCGGGAGTCTGGCCGATAATCCTTGGTATGACCACTATCTGGCGACTGCCTACGGTTTGCTGCCTAACCCACAGTTTCAAACTCCCATCGGGAGTGACGTCTCTTGGGGCAGTGCGCCCCCCGCGGTGCAGGTGGTGGGCCGTCTATCCCACAGATTCAAACTCCCATCGGGAGTGACATCTCTTTGGGCAGTGTGCCCCCCTGCGGTGCAGGTGGTGGGCCACTAGCCTTTTGGCCTTCCATTCGGGACAGCTGGCCCCTCCACGATAGTGGTCCCTCATATTACGCTCATCCAGCGCGTGAAGCTCCCCTCTACTATGCATCAGACGGTAGGGCCCACCCCTTATTTTCCCACGAGCTCTACACGGGCAGAGAGCCTAACCATTATTTTTACGCTCGGAAGGGATCCTACGCGGGATAGCTGGCTTCTCAGGTCGCATATTGGTCTCCCCCCATCTCCGCGTATTTTCTTCCACCCCCCATTCACGTACTCCTCCAAACCATTTTCCCCTTGCGTATTTTCCTCCCTCCCTCCCAGTGCCTCCCGCACCCTCGACTCCCTCCTCTCCAGTTGAGCCCCCGGCTCCATTCGCCCCCTCTCTCGTTTCTCCAGTTGAGCCCTCGGCTCCCTCCGCCCCCTCGTTAGATCATTCGTTGCCCCTTCAGCTTGCTGGTCCAACCACCCTCCCTATCCCCGCAACTCCCTCGCCCTTCCTTCCCTCCTGCCGAGCCTAAGGGCCCGACACCCTCGGTTCCCACACCTCCAGTAGTCGGCCCCTCCCGCCCCCGACGGGCCCGGGAGTCACTGGCTCTTCGAATTCGGGTTCATGTCGTCCATCCTTGGACGGGGCACAGGCGGACTCTCCCTCGGCTAGCAGGGCGGCCATCGCTCAGGTCATCTCTTCGCCCATCCCTGGCCAACAGCTCCCCCTTCATCGTCACCTGGTAAAGGCATCCTGATGGACCCTGCCTTTAACCCTTCCCAGAAAGCCCCTTCCGGATCAGCTCCAATGTCCTACGCCGCCATGTTGCGCCCGAACCTAGCTTCTGATCAAAGTCGCATCCTCCCGGATGTCCGTCTTCCGGACATCGAGTACTCTCGGGATGCTCCAGTGCCTTTAGTTTCCTTCTCCGAATCGGAATTAACCTCTCTGTCATCATCCTTTCCACACTCCTTTATCCTCAAATTTTTCTCTGGTTGTCCCAAGCTCTCCAGGGTGCAGGAGGAGATTGCCAGATGGAAGTTATCGGCTCAATACCGCGTTGCTCCCATAGATCTTAGGTATATTCTTCTCCACTTATCCTTAGACATTGACCACAGGACCGTGTGGTCCAAAGGCACTTGCAGGATCGACTCCCACCAGATGAAGATCATTAAGTGGTCGACTAGCTTCAGCACAAAAGAAGATTCTCCGAAGGTCATCGCTTGGGTGACCCTGCCCAATCTTTCCCTCATTTGTTTTGTTCCAGCGGCTATTAGGCGTATTGCCAACTCCTTCGGCACGTACGTGGCAACGGCACCAGAGACTAGCAACCTCACCAAGGCTCACTACGCCAAAATTTGCGTGGAACTCGTCCTTTCCTCAGAACCACCGAATTTTATCACTATAGAGCTGGGCAATCAGACCCACACACAACAAATCCTCTACGACAACCACATTTTGTTCTGCAAATACTGCCATCTAAGAGGCCACACCCCAAAACATTGCCACCGTCTCCATCCGAAACTCAAAAAGAAACCAGCCCGGAACGACAAAGCGCAAACAGAGGAGAGGACACCCCAGGAGCCCATCCTACCCCTTCCCAATACTCATATCCGTTTCAACTCCAGAGACGGCATGTCGGAGAAGAGCGAGACCCCCAGCAATGCATTGATCCCTCACAACACTCAAGCTATCACACTCTCCAACCAATTCTCCGCTCTTGATTCAGAGGAGGCGGGTTCTCCTTCGCCATCAGAGCCTCTCCAAGTCGAGAGCACCATCGCCACAATCCCCAATACGGAGGAGGAAGAAGCATCCATCGTCAATATCGACGATAAGCATCAACACATAATCGAAGACCCCATCGTAACAGCCCTTACAATTCTAGGCCCGAACCTAGTTCAGAGGGGGCAACAGATTCAAGCGACAGGCTTTCCTCTCCAGCAATCCATGCTTCTTATAGAGAGCAACAGTGACTCCCTAGTTGATCCCCCAGAGGACCCCAACCTGGACTCCGTCGGGGAATCAATCAGCCCTCCCCCGGACCAGCACACAGAATCAACTTATGACCATCCTACCACTACTAAGAACGAGAACGGGGTCTTAATAAGGAAAGGACTAGCAGATTCCATAACCATCCTAACCAGATCTGCCGCAAAGCGAAAAAAACAAACCCCCCACAACCTCCTTAATGATTAACATCCTATCATGGAATATCCGCGGGCTGGGGAACAAACCCACACTAAGGAGAATAATCAGCCTGAAGAAAATCCACAAGATAGACATCCTCACCCAAAATTCTTTCCAAAACATTAAAATCAATCCAGCTGCAGCTAGGCCTACCCACGGCCATTGCTGGCAGACACGACATTTGGATCCTTGGTACGAAAGATGTAAGATTAGGGTGTATCCAGGACACCCGGCAAGCCCTCTCCTGCTGGTTAGATCACCCCATGCTCCCCGAGCACACAATCATCTCGGCGGTCCACGGCAGCTGTGATTTCTTAGAGCGGAAAATCCTCTGGAACGATCTCCTTGACATCCATCTAAATCACAGCAATTCCCCTTGGCTTTGCATTGGAGACTTCAATGCATTCACCTGTAGAGAGGAGAAAATCGGGGGCCACTCCCCTCCTATTCCAGCCTTGCAAGACTTCAACAACTTTATTTTTAATGCCAATCTAGCCCCACTCCAGTTCACCGACAACGCTTTTACCTGATGCAATATGCAAGAAGGCAACTGTCGTCAGTATTCCCGCCTCGACAGAGCCCTCACAAACATCCTCTGGCATGGAATGGGGATCACCACCAACCTGTCACACCTCAACTCCTCCGAATTCGACCACGCCCCGCTGCTTGTGGAAGTTAAAAACAATACTAACCCACCCAAAAAGAACTTTCAATTCCTCGACCTCTGGACCGAGCACCCACAATTCTTGGACATTGTGGCGGAAGCATGGAATAGTGAGGAATCCCCAAACCCCCTTACCCGCATCAGCAACAGGCTCAAGGCGACCAGGAAAGCACTGTCCAAATGGAGCAAACTTGCGTTCGGGGACATCTTTCAAGCCGTTCGGGTGGCCGAGGACGACGTCACCCGCACAGAAGCCAGGTTCGCATCTGATCAGTCCCCGACGGCCAGAATCGCCCTCAACCTAACCAAGGCCATGCTCAAATTTAGGTGTAAAGTAGAGACCGACTTCTGGAAGCAAAAAGCTAGATTAAAATGGGACAGTGACGGGGACAAAAACTCGAAATACTTTCATGCCTGCATCAATGGGCGAAGACAAAAGCTAGCGATCCACCACACCACCAACGAGAGCGGGAACATCATTACTGACCAGCAAGGCAACCAAGCTGCTGTTACGGACTTCTATTCCAAACTATTCTCCAAAAAAACAATTCACAAAGACAACGCCTTCCTGGAACAAATCCCCTCTCTCATTAATGACGCCGACAACGCCCAGCTAGAGCGCACTCCCACCATCCAGGAAGTGAAAGAGGTGGTTTGGGCCCTCAACGAGCATAGTGCTTCCGGACCGGACGGATTCTCGGGGCCCTTCTTTAGTAAATGTTGGAATATTATCAAGCAGGACATCACTGAAGCGGCCACAGCATTCTTCGAAAGAACCACTTACCCCAAAGCCATCTCAAGCGCCAAATTCATCCTCATCCCGAAAAAAGAAAACCTGGAGACCTTTCGAGACTTTCGACCAATAAGCCTGTGTACTTTCACCAACAAGATAATATCCAAAATTATCGCTACCAGAATGGCAGGGATTCTCCCTAAGATTATCTCTGAAGAGCATAGCGGCTTTGTCCGCGAAAGGAACATCCAGGACAATATTATGTTAGCCCAAGAGTTAATTACCTGCATAAAATTCCCAGCTAGAGGGGGAAACATCGCAGTCAAAATCGACATAGAAAAAGCTTACGACAGACTAGATTGGCAATTTATAATCTGGATATTCGGGGCTTTCGACTTCTCCGAGTATTGGTCCAACTTAGTTTGGAGATCTATTAGCAACTTATGGTTCTCAACGGTCATCAATGACCAAGCCGGAGGATTTTTCAAATCAAGTCGAGGGGTTAGACAAGGAGATCCACTATCATCCACAGTCTTTATCATAGCGGCCGACGCCCTGAGTAGGAACCTCAACAACATGGCCAACACTTTAAACTTCCAGCACTATCACACATCCAACGGATGCCCAATAATTACTCACGTGGCCTTTGCTGATAATTTACTCATCTTCTCGTCCGGGGACGAAGGAGCGGTGGCAGTGGTCCGTGACACCCTACAGAGGTACTCCACCTGCTCAGGTCAGAAGATCAACCCATCCAAGAGCGTCATTTATGCCCACCACAATATCAAAAGAGAGTACGCTATGTGACTCGCTCACCTGACGGGCTTCTCCGTTGATCATCCCCCGTTCACCTATCTGGGGTACCCCCTCCTGTACGGCAAATCCAACGCTGGTATCTTTGAGACATTGATCACTTGTATCAGGAACAAAATTGCTGGGTGGCATAATGCTACTTTATCTCCAGCAGGCAAGATTATCCTTATCAATCACGTGCTCACCTCTATTCCCATCTACTCCTTGGCGGCGTGCTCCCCGCCTTTGAAGGTTCTTTCTTCGATTGAGCAGATCTTTTATAATTTCTTCTGGGGGCATTGTAATGGCATTAACAAACATCACTGGGCTAGCTGGGATTCTATGGCTCATCAAACTGAGGAAGGGGGTTTGGGATTCACCAAAATCACTCACATCGTTAAAGCTTTCTCGATGAAGCTGTGGTGGAAACTACGCACGAACGAGAATTTATGGACTAGGTTTATGAAGAACAGGTACTTCAAGCATATCCATCCAACAGAGGCCATATCCAACAGCAGATCATCTGCGGCTTGGCGACGCATCCTTAGTGGGCGTGCCCTTGCCGAACCTGAGATAAGACTTCAATTGGGGAACGACGAGTCAAACCCATTCCGGGAGAGATGGATTGGGGATAGCTTGATCACGCAGCTCACGGAGATCCCGACGGACAGCAAAATCAAAGACTTGTGGAACAACCTTAGCGAAGACTGGAACTGGGATAAGATTCGCGAATGGGCCGGCAACGAAACGGTGGAGAACATTCAAGCGAGCGGCTTAAAGATCGGCCACGAAGTCGACGCTCTGAGATGGACATGCGAGGCCTCCGGGGCATTCTTGGTGAGGTCAGCGAGACTCGCAGTCCGCGGACCGGGGCAGCCGCATCATCCTATTAATCAATACTGGCACTCCTGCATCCCAAAAAATGGTCTTTCCTCATGTGGAGAGCGATTAGAAAGAAACTGCTGACCGACGATATCCTTAACACCATTGGGATTAGCTTGGCTTCCGCATGCAATTGCTGCTCAGATCACCAGATCGAGACTGTCGACCACATCTTCTACCAAGGAAGCCTGGCAGGCAACGTCTGGAGGGCCCTCAGCCAAACCTACAGCATGGAGTCGGGGGGCGAATGCTTCCACAATCTAGCAGTCTCTTGGGGTAGAGCATCCCACGGCCACCAGATCGTCGCAGCGGCCGCCACATGGGCGATTTGGAAGAAACGCAACAAGGCGAGATACGAAGAGCACCAATACTCTGCAAACCAGCTCATTTGGGAGGTCTTCCGCCTATGCCGCAAAAGGAGCACTCTGTGCTCCCACAGTCCGGCTTCATTCTGGTTTTCCCATTCCTAATCCTAGATCCTATGTTTTCCCCTCTTTTCTCATTTTGGTGGTATACTTGTACAGTTCAGACTTGTATACGCGTCAGGCTTCGGCATTTTGAGCCTTGATTAATAAAGAGAGGGGTTTTCATCAATATATATATATATATATATATATATATATATATATATATATATATATATATATATATATATATATATATATATATAGTGTATATAGGCAAGCCTAAAGGAAAGCCTACCTATACCAATCCTATATAGAAAAAATATATATACCAATCAAAGACGTACATATCTCATATATATTTCATACAAATCAAATACAAATTTAGAGAGAGGGGAAAGGGAATAACATCACAAGTGAGTGTGTGTGTGAGAAGAAAGGGGCTGGTGTGTGAGCATGGTAAGGCTGTGACAGACTGACAGATATAATTCTCAGGTTATTCTAACATATATTCTCAGTTTACTTTACAAGTGAACTCAGGTTCTAGCAAGTCCTATTCCAGTTTGCAGTTATCATGTGTTCAGTTAACAATGCTCAGGTTCATGCAAATGAATTATCAGTTTACAACATGTTAAAGTTAACTCAGGTTCTAGATTTATGTTCCTAGGTTCTTCTAAAATTCAGGTTACAGTTTCAAGCAACCAAGAATTAAACTCAGTTCCAAATTAGAATATCCACAAATATCAACAACAACGAACAACTATAAGGTAATACACATTCATTCTCAAAAATCTCAGATATATATAGATTATCACTTGCATCATTTCAGTTAATGTATTGAGACAGTGTTCTCAGGAAATCTAATTGAACATAGGTTATATCAAACTGTGGTTTACAGTGCATCAAGTTCGGGTTCCACATTTCGAATCTCTAGTAACTTTAATTCAAGAATGTATTGCATGTTCTCAGATTCTAAACAAGTACTCAGGTTTAGGTAAACTCAGTATTATAATATGCAAATCTCAGATTACTCAAACAGTGAATATATTCAAGGAACTCAAAACAGTATGAAATTGTTAGTGTATCAGTGAAAACAGTCACAGTGACATGAAGAATGCCAAATCAAAAACTAAAACTCGATTAAAACCCAAATTCGATTTGAAAACAACCAACTCAGTTTCATTTAAGGTATCAGGACATATCGAAATATATCAAACAAACCAAATCAAAATCCTATTTTTCATTTCTAAGTATCAGTTCATTCGAATATCAGAACTTACATTCGAAAATCAAAGTCAAATTCGAAATTGTATGAAACCTAAATTCAGTACATGGAGAGGTGTCACACATGTGCACAAGTGTCATAGGGGTGTGCTCGTGTCCAGCAAATGGACACGAAGGTGTCCAAAACATTCACAACAGAAACAGCAAATACAGTGTCACAGTATGTCTCGTTGTGTGTTCCAGTGTTCGTGGACGATATAAGACACAAAACGACACGTGCTCACATCCACACGTAGCCCACACATAGGGCTACCTCCTCGACACAACATGAGATGTCCACGTCGTATCCTTGCGTGATACGACACGCATATCAGCAACAAAAACACGTGTGCACAGTCACAGCGTAAGTTCGATGCACATGCGATTTCGTGTTCGACTCGACACGAGAGTCCACGAAACTTGAGGGAAAGGTTCGCAGACACTGCCCCCTTGTCTCTACCAAGTTTCACCACTTCTTGGGTCGTATCGTGTACGCTGCAAGCCTCGAGCAGCAGGGCACTTTGCATGGGCTCGTACTGGCGTGTTCGTGTCCATTTTGGACATGGATATGACACAAATTCATGCTTAGAGTTAGTGATTTGTGATCAGCAAGTCTAGGGCTACACATTCATATAATTATTTGCAGTAAATACGGAGAAAATTTCCACAGTGACATTTCATCAAACACAAAGCAAAAGACACTGGTACGTGTCCGATATGGACACCAAACCAATACCAATTCCTACCAAACTAACTCTACAGCTAGGGGACACCTAAATGGATGCATCTATGGAAAGAAATCATAGATTTGAAGGGTTTTGATAGGATTTACCTATTGAGAGAGATCTCAATCAAAAAGCCCCAAATTGAGAAGTCCTCCTCCAATGGCCAAGTGAGTTCCAAACCTTCCAAGCAAGCTCCCTTCAACCTCTACTCTAGAAATGACCTCCAATGCTAGTGAGTGGGATCAATTTGGTGGAGGATTGGTGAGATTTGACAATTTAAGGTATTAGGGTTTCCAAAAGGGGGATTTCTAAAGGAGGCAAGTGACTATAAGAGATATTATATAGGGGGTTGGGGTCTCCATATGGCTGTGGTCGGCTGGCCATACAAGCTAGGGTTAGGGTTTCATGTGGAGAAATGGGCCATGGGCCTAATGCACTAGTTAGTTATCTCAACCTTCTAACTAAAAGCCCAATCAACATATAGCACCCAATCTCTCCATAAACCCAAGTCAACTTGAGTTAGATTTGGGTCCAACACCATTCTACCATGCTAACTAAGTCACCAAAGTCATGGTCAAACACTAGGCTAGTCTCTATGGTCTCAACTAGCAAAAGTTAAAAATCACAAACACCAATCCAATAAATAACAAAATAATTCAAAGAAACAACAATGACCAAAATACCCCCATGCAAAAATAGAAATAAATCATCCCAATCACATGGTTAGGTCTCCATGGTCATGGTTAGTCTCTAGGTCAAGTAGTATCTAGGGTTTCACTAGCAAAACACCAAAATCACAAATCACCAATTAAAATAGTTTTAAAAAAATTAAAAATCACCAAAAATCATAACATGATTTAAATCTCATTATTAAAAGTTTAAAATTACCCTCATTTAGAAAAGTGGGTGTTACAAATGACCCTTAAAAATCTTACTTTGACCTTCTTAAATTAATTTATTTCCACTTGCTTTTGTTCATCCTGATTGAATGCATGTACGTTGGTGAACCTAATTATTACAGAGAAATAAGTTTTATGGACTATATTATTCTAAAAGAAAGAACAATGGAGTAGAAATTGAGCTCATAACCATTTCAAATGAGTAATAATTAATAAAATCTTATAAATGAAGGTTGATGAATATTTCAAAGTCATATTGCCAGTCTGAGAAACAAAATCTTGATACTACGTCGTGGCTTGGAGGATTTAATGAAATAGGTTTGAGTAATAAAGGGAAGAGCATATAAATTCAAAGAAGTAGCTAGGGGCTACATAATCAGACTAAGAATGATGTCGTAAAATTCATAACTGATGTTATGATCCATAAAGATTAAATGATCGATATTGTGGACTTGTAACGTAGAAAACTTAAAAGAAATTTTTTACAATTATAAGATGGTAAAAGTCATTAAGGAAGATGTTAATCTATCTTATTCTACGAAAAATGGAACTTCCAAATTATATGGCGAAGAATAATTAAAATAAAGGTAGTAGAAGGATAAGAAGAATAAATTGGTAGAATTGATGACTGATTTTTTGGATTAAAAATACTTTGAGATTGCAACTTATCTAGTGGATAGCATATAAGATTTGGATCAAATACTAACCTGAGATTTTAATGATGGTTACCAAATAAAAATTTATGATTTCTAGGTAGTTACTAACAAAGTGCTTTTAAATAATTGAAGATAATTTTGAAACTGATAGCCTTGGGATTTTATTCTTGATTTCAAGGATAACAAAATTAAAAAGAGATGGAGAAATTCTGGTACTAAAGAGGTCACTATCTAAGGCAACTTAGATGCATGTATGAAAGCAACAGAGATAAAAACTCATAACAAGTATAAATTTATTGGATTGCTTAATTGATATTTTTTAAAATCTAAAAATAGTAGAGTTTATATAGATTGGTAGAAACTCATATATAATAATATTGTGGATGAAAATTGTGGATGGAAATATCAACTGGATAAAGATATTTGAAGGATGAAGACTAGATCATGAAATCTTGGTAGATGATAATATATAATGTGATGTAAGAATTGGATATCAAGAAAAGGTGGATACCTCGAAGGTTGGAATCGTAGGAATTGTTGACTATTGTCATATGAAAGAAAAGAGTAGGACAACAACCTCGTTGTAATCAAGTAAGCAAGTGTAAGATTCATATTTCCTATAATCATCTTTCTTCTTCTTGATACCTCTATTCTACTTACATCCATCGACTTGGCAATAAGTTACTCTAGCATAACAAACAACTAAGATCTTATTTTTTCCCTTTTAATTTTATTATCCTCCTTATTTTTTAGAATGGCCGAGTCTCCAGAATAAGGAATTGATTATCATGTGGTGATGATATATCTTTAGTCTGGTAATGTTATCTTAAACATTGAGATAGAATTGATGAAAGAATAGCAGAACTAAGAATGAAAGAAAAATCAAGAGAACAGGAGTATCATTGAATTTTCAAAAATGGTTACATTTAAAGAATTGTTTCGAGTTAGTAAAGAATAATTTCATATACCGAAGGAACATACGAGACCCCAAGAATGACAGCGTAAATAATGGTGGGGTTGTACATTTTAATTTGAGAAATTATAAAATATTTTTGGGTTATGTTCTTAAAACTGATGAGAGTATTCAATGATGATTGAAGAATTTAAAAATACCGTTCAACTCTATAAGGTTTAAAATAATGTTGATTGGTTTTAAGCAAATTTTTAACATTTATTTTTGAGGTTACAGATTTCTAGGATTGATGGAAATATTTAAATGATGGAACCATGTTAAGACAATGACTTGAGAATTTAAATATATGAGTCGGAGGTTATCAAGTTAAGCGGTGATAATACAAAATTAAATCAACGATTGGTAAAAGTAAAATATGAATGACCAAGAGTCGGTAGAACGTTATTTGGATTTTGGAGTAAAAAAATTGAAAACCAAGATTACGAATTATGGATCTTTTAAATTTTTCAAGAAATATTATGTTTGAGGTACAAAAATTTATTACTGGATAAATTGAGGTTAAAATCTTAATTTAGCAACTTTTGCTACTAATAGGGGAATAAAAATGATCATGATGGTGACATTTAATTTGGAAAAAAGAAAATTAAAGTATAATTCGAGGTTAAGATAAAGGTTTATATAGACGTTAATTCTGATTATGGGATTTTTGATCTAGCTAAAAATAGGGTTGTGGAATTTGAAACTTTATACATGACTGAGTTCGATAATGAAATCATGAGATCAATAAAACTAAAAAACAATGATGATCTATAATCCATAGATGGTATAGAAGTATTGCCTTCATATGGTAGGATAGTAAAGATATCAAAGTTATACAAATATTCAAGAGCTGCATATTTTTATCACCACTATTAATATTTCTTTTTATATTTTATGTACCTGTTCGCTTGTCATATTTCTTTTGCTTTCAACATTTGTAAATGCTTGATATCATAGAAGACCCATTTCTAATATCCAATAAACTAGCACACCTTTAGTAAGACCATGTTAGAATTGTACCTGGATTGTGACAAATCATGAATTGTTCTAGACATCATCTATAACATTCATCTTTTCTCCACTCTTTTTCCTTTCTCATTCTTGTGGATTATTTGGTTGAGAATGATTAAACAATTATATTTATTTGATCTATAACATATCCTTTTTGTATCATGACTGACTACAAAAAGTCGTATGCTAGTTATGTATCACTGATCATATATTCCTACCCTTTTCTAATAAATATGTTATAACCCTAAAAGACTCCATCTATTGTAATACTTCACATTCTCTCCTACAACTCAATATAGAGAACGTTGTAGGCTTCTTGTTTGTATCCTGGAGGATGCACGTCAAACTCCTTTGAAACTATATCTTAGTTGATCATATTTTCTTCCAGACTATCTATAGTTTTCCAGCCTTAGTTGTATCCTTCACATAGAACTTCCTTGATTTTGTTTACCTTGAAAAGCGTAACGAACAATATTCTGATTATCTGTCCTTATTCCTAGGTCTATGCCTACCATCAAACTTCAAAACTTTATAGAGGGTTCAAGGACAGAGCCATGACTTCCATAAGCCTATACCTATCTCAAGCCATATATATATATATATATATATATATATATATATATATATATATATATACACTCTTTTCCATTTTTTATGTTTTCCTCCTTTTCGACTTCCTTTCTTTATTTGAGAAACTTTCAATGATTTATTTGACCATCTTTTTGTAGGACCAACCAAGCCTTTATATCCTAGTCATCCTTAAATTTCAAGGACGAATTTTTTCTAAGGTCGGTGGATCTGCAACCTCCGTTTTCCCAAAATTCCAAAAAATTAGATTTATAAATTAACTTTCAATTTTCCTTTTAGAAAATGGTTTCTTCTTGAATCTTATTATTGGAGTTACAAAAGATATTTCGTTATTATTTTTGGACTTTCAAAGGATTGGTTTCAAAAGTTGTTTGAATATCATAACAAATTATCTTTGACTAGTAAAGATTTTATTTTTAAATAATACATTTTAAAAGTAATTATTAGATTAAGATAGGATTAATTTACTTTTGGAAATTTATTGGATTTTCATAAATGGAAGGATAGTTATTGTCGCAATCCACACCTAGAATAAGGGTATGAGTGCGTGGGTACATCCAGCCTACGCTACAGTATCGGCAGTAAAATGCTGTCTAGGTGAACAATACTAACTATCAACATCTCATGAATATATATTATAACTTGTCAATGATATCTCAACTCCAAGAGGAGGACAATATAATGATAATATCCATACTCAACCACAATAAACTATATGTAAGTTAAATGGAACAATCATAATATAAAAGATATAAAATAAGAATCCAAGAGAAGTCTAGAAATATATATCTCAAATCAGCATAAAAAATCTATGAGTCTATCTTTCTCAACATCAATACAGTCTAAAATAATAACAACTCAAAATCTCATAAGATGGAAACAAATCTAGTTCTAATAGCTAAACTAGCTAAGTCACTACTGGTGGTGCCTCCTCTGCAGGCACTGGCTCCTCTGGAGGCTCCTGGATATATCGATCATCCACTCCCGCTCCATAACATGTGCGATAAAAGTCTTCGAGATCCTCTAAAAAATATTTTCCAGTCATGATTAGAGCGAAGCACAAATATCAGAAAGCAGTTCCAAATACGCGGAAGAGAATATATGACAAGTAATAAAAATAAATACATGATGAATAAGTAATCAATAGATAGGTAATATAACTGGGATAAACATGTACATATAGTAGACAACTGGTAAGAATAAAATACAGAGACATGGTGTGAAACAATGAGCAATATAAGTAAGAGTCATAGTTATGTGATTTGAAATATAAGTTCGTTATGTGATCGGCTATAGAAGATGCACATAAGCAACTAAGATAATACTCAATTATATGTGATATGTATAATTAGTATGCGCACGAGCTATAAAAGGTTTGATCACATAACCAATATGTACTTCCCTTTCCCCGACTAATACTCATGGATCTGAATCATGACATATCATCGCAAAATATCACATTACATGATCTAACCATGAGTACAACGAGCACACGGTCTAATAAACTAGAAGGTAATACCCAATACTCATTCCAATCTACACACAACACACTCTCTTGTTTTTCTTCTGCACCTAGATGTTACCTAAATACTGGACACATCTGCACTCAGGAACACCCTACACATTCCCTGGCCTTGTACACTAATGATTGCACAGACACAAATATCTGCATCTACACATACTAGAGTACCCACTCTACTAACTGTACTACCTATCATGTATCAACCCTCACACCACTGCTAGCTTTGCTACTGCTGCTGCTATGCTGCCTATGTAACTACCGCTGCTGCTGCTGCTACTAGCAACTGCTGTTGCTAGCTGCTGCTAATACAGTTCCATACGGCTGCTAATAGCTGCTGCTGCATCTTGCTGCTGCAAGTTGTTACTGCTTACTGCTAAGCACATACTCTCCTCCATCTCTTACACACACAGGTTTTACTTTTTCCTCTGTTCCTCACTGCTAGGGTGACTGCACGCACACACATTCACTGTCACATAGAACATCCCCAACTCATGGGTGAGATAAAGCCACACTCCTACATATATGCACCTATACACACAACTAGATACCTATACACACTCCTAGATAAATGTATACACATACACATGGTTATATGGGTATACACCCACACACTCACACATGTATACACACAAACACATTGATACACCCTATACTCCCATGTAATACATTCCCAATTATATACCCCACTATACCTATATTTATATGTACATATATCACTCTAGTCTAGTATATCCACCATGATACCATTTGGTATCCTAATGATACCTAGGCATATTTCTCTACACATTACACATACATACACACACTACATTATATCAAAGCATTCTAACAAACACATATGGTGCATCACACTAGTATCACATTAGTCTATAATACTCTTGTGATACGCTCAAGATACTCTACCAAATCTCACCAAACACCATCTAAATCCTTTGAACACAACTAATATATTAATTAGAGTCTAATTAATGCAAAACATAGCTACTACAATGTGTTGTGAAGAATATGACATGTGCATCACAAGTGTCCAATCCGTATCATAGCGTATCATGATATAGCCTACTCGTATCTAATTGTAGACACGTAGCTTGCCTCACACAACCAATACAAGTCTATTTAGACCTAATTTACCAAATGACAAATACTTGGTGCACCAATCTCAGATTTTCTCCAAATTAGGTATAAAACTCAATGTAACAATCAGTATAGGGTCATTGAAGCTAATTCTTCTTCCTATAGGCAATCCTAGTCCATGGGTGAGTTCATAATGGTCAATTAAACAATTAAAAAAATAATTAGAGATGGATGTGAAGGTTATACCAACTGGGAGACGGATTCCCAATGAACTCCTCCAATGAGGACACAAGAAGGAAACAAGCCAATGCAAACTCCTCTTCTTGACGTTCATTGCCTCCTCCAAGCTTCTAGGTCTTCTATTGGATGAGAATGAGAAGGACGAAGAGTGATTTGGCTGGGAATTAGAGGAGGAATAGTTTTTTTTGGAAAGAACACCAATTTAGGAAAATTGTGCACAAATGGAGAAGGGAGAGAGAGAGACTGCTCTCTACTTAATTAGGGTCGGCTACTTGCTCTCCCTCCAAGCAATGCACAATGACAAAAATGTCTCTATTGAGTTGTCATATAAGGTATTTAATTAGTGGGAAGCTTCTAATCCTAATGAGGGAAATAAACTAATCTCTAATGGATAAAGAAATGACTTAAATTGGCCTAAATGTGACTAGTCTAGTATGTTGGTCCAAGTGTCATGTCAAGTCTAATTGGGTCCACTAACATAAAGTCTAATAAATAGTCTAGTGCACTAACCACTAATAACTAACACCATATATAAATAGATAAATATGGAAAATATATGATTAATATAAAATAACCAAATATCCCTAATCTATAAGTATGGTAGTAAAAGTTATCCAATGGGCTTTTAGACGAATTCTTGGTCCTCATCCATTCACCTTTTTATAATTTACGATTTTGCCATTCCTTGTAGAGCTAACTTACTTGCCTATATAAATAATTATTTTTAGGGTTTCATTCCCAAAGTAAACCAAATCCTTTCCAACATATTTCCATCACAACCATAGAAGCCATCATCATCACAACCCTATTCTATGTCCGTGTGTCTACCAAAGAAACCACCGTATTAATCATGTGTTGGGCCTCTGGTCTGGCCTGGGTGTCTGTATCCATCCATTCCTTTATTTTTTGTCCCAAACATCCATCATAACAACGCATCATGTGTCCGACACACCGAACACGTCCATCCCAACAACTAAAACATCATACAAAATCCTAACTTTAATATAACCTAGCCGCCCGGAGCCAGTGCCTGCAACCATCTTCCACCGTTGGCCGCCTCGACCCCATCGATCCTGTTCCACTTCTATTCCGTCAAGTCCAGCACAATCAACTTTTTGCGTCCCTGTAAGCCGCACATGATATCTGTCCTATCAAATCCGTTGCTCCCTCGAAACCAGCGGTCGGCCCTCATCAACTCCTGCAGCCCTCGCCGGAGCGCTTGTACCTACCCACCATCTTTTACTCCCAAAAAACCTCCAGTACATGTAGCTGTCACTACCACAATTTTCTTGTCCAATGATCACCATAAACTAATCACTCATCACCACCACCCCCTCCACCCGCTACTACTTATGCGAGGCCTGATCACCACCACCCGTGCCAGTCATCTTCGGTCTTTCACCTGCAGAACTATAGCAAGGTCCTGACCACCGTCGCCCTCATGCGTCCTTGCCTCGCGTTTGAGCCCCTCTTCGGTCTGACGAACTGCACCAGCATGAGGTTTGCCCACCTTCATCTCTTTCTTTTTCTCTCAATCACTTTTCTCTTTCTTTCTCTTAAATAAAAATTGTTTAGGCCATGTCTGTTAATACATTGAGGAATTTAGGATTTGGGCAATAGCAATTATTTGAATTTGGGCTCAAAGCTTACTAACTAAATTTAATTCTAATAAGTCAAATAATATTTGGTCTGGCCGATAATATATAAGAGTTTTTGTAAATAAACATAAATAATTTGGGTTATATATATATATATATATATATATATATATATATATATATATATATATATATATATATATATATATATATATATATATATATATATTATAGTTTAGGTACTATGGAAGAACATAAACAAAAGTAGGTACGAGAATTATGTGTTCACAATAAATCAACTTCTTACTGAGGTCGGAAGACAAAAGGAGAAGGTTATGGGGAAGCATGGAGCCGGCATGTGGTTGCTAGTTATTGTTTTTGGGTGGTCTTATAGGAGGCTGGATGGTATAACTCTTGTTTTGTGGGGTGGGTCTGGATATACTCATTTTGTACAGGCTTTGGTAATAGTTTTTTTTATATTGGAGGCCGGGTTCGAGCCCTCCCTCCCACGGAGGTCGTGGTGTACTGGTAACACCACCGTGCACCGGGGGTGGGGGCCGGGTTCGAGCCCTCCCTCCCACGGAGGTGGCTGGGTGGCAGTGGCCACGGCCTCCGGGCCAAGGTCGGGTGGAGTCGTCCACCGACTTTGGTTTATATATATATATATATATATATATATATATATATATATATATATATATATATATATATATATGAAAGGCTAGCTGGGGTAGTGCCGCTTCTCCCTGAAAAAACCCTAGCTGATCATCTCTTCATAGATCCCGGCTTGGCTGCTGGCCGGGCCGACGTCTACCCTCATCAGCTCAGACGGACCAACTGGCCATTCATGCCCTTCCTGCTTGTTTCTTCAAATGTCGGAGAGAACTTTCGCTGAGGCGGTAAGGGCGGATCCCCCAACCCTTGCCACCTATAGCCATTAGAAGCTCCACTTTTTCTAAAGGTGTGCCCATTGACTCCTTCTCCGAAGAGGACAAGCAGATCATGATCCAACCCTATCACTTTGCTCTCATTGGAAAATTTTCACACTCAAGGCCATCAATATTCGTTGGCGAAGTTAAAGCGATCAGAAAGACTCTTTTAGAATTTAAATTTGTTGGATAAATTAAAATTGGCATCATAGATGCCAAACACATCCTTATTCGGCCCTCTCTGGAAGTGGACTTCCTTCGTCTCCGGACTAGGTTGGTCTGGTTATCACACGAGCCCTATGAGGGTCTTCTGATGGTCTAAAGATTTTAATACCTCTCATGCATCTCTACTGGCCCCTACGTGGGTCTAATTCCCTGGTCTCCCATATCAACTTTATGCCAAAAATGCCTTATACTCTATTTCCATGGGCATTGGTAAGGCTACGGAAGAAGTTTTTCGGCCGAGCACTGCTAGGGTTTTTGTTGAAGTAGATGCAAGTAAAACTTTATCCCAAGTGGTTCGCACCAACTTACCCCATGGTAGAGTCATCTCCCAAGCGATCGAATATGAAAGCTCTCCACAATATTGTCACATCTACAGACATCAAGGGCAACACAAAGACGCATGCGAGATATCTTAAAAGAGGAAGGATTAAAACACCAACTACAAACAAAAGGCAGTTATGGTTCGTAAGGCGGTGAATGAACCATTAATTGAGACAGATTGAATGAACCATTAATTGTGATAGATCATGTCAATCAAGGGGAAGCAGCAGCATTAAACGAAGGCCATCATGATCTGCCTACTGTCAAATCATGGTGTAACCGGTCCGGTCCGGGCCGGCCCACGGTCCAGGGGCGGCGGGCCTGACCGGGTTCGGGCCGGTCCAGGACCGGCCCACATATAATTTCGGTCCGGGCTAAGCCCGGCCCGGTTGATTTGCACGTAGCCCAGCCCGGCCCATTGAACCGGGGCTATTGGGGTCGGGCCGGTCCGGGCCTAGGCCGGTTCGGGCCGGTTCAGGCCGGGTTGACCGGACCGGCCCGAATTTTTGGATTATTTATTTTTTTTTTTACAGTTTTTTGTTTAATTTTGTTTTTTAATATTTTTTTTTGTATTTTAATTTTAAAAATTTTTAACTTAAATGTTTATAAAAAAATATTTATAAAATGTTTATACAAAATATGTTTAAAAAATATTTATAAAATGTTTATAATTTTATGTTTATACAATTGTTTATAAAATGTTTATACAAAATATGATAAAATGTTTATAAAATGTTTTCTTTTTAATAAAAATGTTTATAAAATGTTTTTACAAAATATGTATTTTCTTTTTAAAACCATTTTAAAAACCATGTAAAAGTAATCATTTTCTTTTGTATTTTAATTTTTAAAATTTGTAACTTAAATGTTTATAAAATATTTATACAAAATATTTATAAGAGTAATGTTTATACAAATATATACAAATGTTTATACCAATATTACAAATGTTTATAAAAATTTATAAAAATTTTAAAAAAACATTTCTCCCTCTTCCTTTATCCGGGCTTGGGACCGGCAAATGCTTGTTTGGCATAGGCGGAGTTAAAAAATATTTTTTTTTAAGTAAAAAATAGTTTTTGAAAGTATAAGTTAAAAAATTTGAATAATATAAGTTAAATTAAAAAATTTGAATAGTATAAGTAAAAAAAAATAGTTTTTGAAAGTATAAGTTAAAATTTAAAATTGAAATGTATAAGTTTAAATGTACATACCTGATACCTTGCACCGTAGCCTCATTGTTGTTCGCCTTCATGCAATGAAAGCGATTCCAAATCCAGCTCGTGGATGTCATGATCTTCTCCATCTTTCTGGTTTTGTGTTCTTTTATCGGCAGCCAACCAATCTTGTACGCACACGATCGCTTCCAAAATATCGGGCTTCAAGCGGCTCCTCCTATCGCTCAACATCCTCGAACTTGTACTAAAACAGGACTCCGATGCTACCGTCGACACCGGAACCATCAGTAGATCACGTGCTATGTTAGAAAGCACAGGAAATCTCTTGTCGTGTCTCTTCCACCATTCTAGAACGGCGAAGTGATCTGGAGTCTCATCTTCGTCTTGATAAGAGTTAAGGTAAGCAGACAACTCTTGAGTAGGTTGGGAAGATTGCTTTTGTTTCTTCCTTTGTAGTATGCGACCGGCTGCTGATAGCTTAGATGCCAAGCCGGAGCTACTACTAGCCCCCCCTGAGTTGGTCGGGTCGACGTTGCTCCTTCTTCGTACAGTATAACTAACCTGTCCAAAGCCACTTTAACTTCTGCCTTCATGTCAGTAACGTCTATACCCATATATTCTCCATATCCTTCTAATAAAACCTCTACGCCATCCAATTTGATTGTAGGATCAAATATGGAAGCCAAACAATATAAAAGAGGTACTTCACCCCAATATTTCCTGAATTTGGCTTCCATATTTCTCACCGCAATTTCAAAATTTGGATAATCTCTATATTTAGAAAATAAATAAGACATGTTACAAAGTTCACGTAAAGCTAAGCAAGATGTGGGATAATAAACACCAGAAAGAGTTAATGTAGCATTGTAAAAAACTTCTAAAAATTCACAAACACTTTCAGCTGCTAACCAATCATCATCAGTAACCTGATAGTCAAAGGTGACATCCGAAGTACAATAATATGAAATAGCACTCTTAAATGGAATTGCAGATTTCAACATCAAGTAGGTGGAGTTCCACCTAGTTGGTATATCCTTCACAAATCTTCTAAAAGTCATACCAAAATGTGCGCAAGCGCATGCAAAACTTTGTTGTCTACTTGGAGACGAGTTTAGGTGGAGCAAGCATTGTCGCAGAGTGTCTAAATGGGGTTCAAAAAATTTTAAACATTCTTTAACAACTAAGTTAATTATATGGCAAGCACACCTAACATGCATAAGTCTACCTTCTAAAATAGGCTTAAAAATTACTGACAAAGAAGACATAGCAGCATTGTTGTTTGATGCATTGTCCAAAGAGACAGAAAAAAAATTTGCGTGAATATCATATTCACGCACGTGTCTTGAAATCTCACTTGAAATTACAGCTCCCGTGTGAGGACATTCTATAAGTTTAAGAGAGATGATGCGTTTTTGCAACATCCATTGTGCATCTACATAGTGTGCAGTAATACAAATATAAGCATAACTCCATTTAGTAGTCCAAATATCAGAAGTAATAGCCAACTTACTAATATTTTGAAATTCCGCTTTCAACGCGGCTTTCTGCTCGTTGAAGAGACGAATTGCCTCCTTTCGAGTTTGTTGCCTACTCACTTTAGTAAAGGAGGGGTTTAGAGAAAGTGATACATAATCTCGTAAAGAATCGCTTTCACCCATCGTGAAAGGAAGCTCGTCACGAATAATATGTTTAGTTAACTCGGTTTTATGCCGAGCAGTTGAGTAAGTAAAGTTACCAATTGAAGAACCGGTGGCGCCGAAGCTTATTTGGGTTTGGGACGCTTGAAGTGTGTCCTTCCCGTAGCAAGTGTCGTAGTGTCTGGATATGGTCCCGGTGCCACCGCCCTTCTTCCATGCGTACTGGTTGCAACATTTCTTGCATTGCGCCTTGTACGGTTTCGGTTCCCCCTTGGCATCTAAAACCAAAGAACCATCAGGATTAGTTTCAAAAATTAAAGTAAAATAATCCCAATACTTAGACCTTTTTTTCTTTTCAGGACGTTGGGTTGTACTAGCGACTTCCGGAGGAGATTGTTGGCACCCCTCCGGAATCGGATGAGTCGCAACTTCCTCAGGTGGAATTTCAGTACCGTCAAAAAAAGAACTAAAATAGTGGTATGTCTGTCCAGCAAGATCAGGTGGGTTTGAACCTTCACCAGCCATATATAAAATAAAATAAAGTAAACTACGTTAGAAGAAAGTAAGAGATTGAGAGAAAGATCGGGAAGCCGTAGAGCCGGAATGGAGTTGGGAGCGAGATCGGGAAGCCGTAGAGCACCGGGAAGGGAAAGTCGTAGAACACCAGAGCACCGTAGAGAGATGTAGAGAATTTGTGAGGAATGAGTTGTGTATGAAAAATGAGATTTTTGGGCTATTTATAGGAATTTTTTGGGGTTATTTTGGTAATTTTAGGCCAAAAAAGACCAAAATACCCCTCCCAACGTTTTAATAACGGCTATATGGGAGGGGTATTTTGGTAAAAGAACCCCCCCCCCCCCCCCTCCCAACGGTCAAAAGTTAAAAAAAAAAAAAAAAAAAAAAAAAAATCAAAAATCAAAAATTACAACGGTCGGCTCAGGCTGGACCGGTCCCAGCGGGCCGGGCCGGGCCGGTCCAACCGGGCCGGGCCTGTTTAATATAAAAAAAAAAAAAAAAAACAAAATGACCGGTCCGGGCCGGGCTCGGGCTGTGGGGGGGGGGGGGGGGGGGGCCCGACCCGAACCGAGTACACATGGGGGGCCGGGCCGGTTCGGGCCCACGACGGGCCGGTCCGGGCTTACAGGGGGGCGGGCCGGTCCGGTCCACGGGCGGGCCCGGGCCGAACCGGCCCAGTGAACAACTCGACTGTCAAAGAGGAAATAGGGTCCACCTCCCAACTTCATCCAATAGAAGTATAGAATAGGGATGCTAATCAAGAGGCTCTTGCTGTCACTGTTGCTCGAGAAGTAGCTCAAGCTCCTATCTCCCTACCCCCACTCAAATGCTACAATTTCTAGAACAACTACCAGATCCTTTGTTGGATCCACTTGGTTCCCTTTTACGTGGTGGTCAGGATACTACGGATCTCTAAGAGGGCAAATTGCCTTCTTGGGCTGACATTATTGAAGCAGAAGAAGTACAACGGGATGCCGACGAAGCTAGAATGGAGATGAAAGGTGACGAAGATGGTGAAACGAAGGAGACCCCAGAGATGGGAGCCACTACAAGCACTAGACATCCTCGACCCACTGCTACATCAAAGAAGAATAAACCTCAAGGAGAACCTAGGGTTACACGTTCCTCATCCAAAACAACAGACAATCAGCCAGGCTCCTCTAATGTTTAAAATCCTATGCTAGAACGTTCGAGGTATAGCTTAACCTATGGCTCTTAAAAGATTTAAATCCTTATACAGGTTTCATAAAGTCAGACTCGCCATCATTAATGAACCTTAAGTTACAGTAGATAAATTACTTACTTATCAGCTAAAACTGGGTTTCCAATAGTCGCTATCTAACCCAAATGGGAACATATGGGTCATTGCTCAGTCAGACTCAGAACTACACACAGTAGATATATTCGAGCAATATCTCTCATTTACATTCTCTCATCCCATGCTTCCTTCCTTAGCTTTGATATCTGCAGTGCATGGTCACAACACCAAAAAAGGTAGACGACTCCTATGGGATCATCTTCTACATGTTCAAGAAAGATTCCCCGTCCCGTGGTTGGTAGGAGGATTTCAATGCCGTTGCACGAGTGGATGAAAAATTGGTGGCCTACCCCCTAATCCAATCTCTATGAAGAAATTTTTAGACTTTCAGCTGTCGTCAGGACTTGTAGAAATTCCTTTCTCTGGGAGTTACTTTACTTGGGTTAATTGTCAATCCAGCGCTCATAAATAGGAAACCAGGTTAAATAGGGTACTGTTGGACCCTAAATGGATGAAGTGGGCTCCGATTTTTTTTATTTCTTCCACTTAAATCGAACAAAATCTGACCATGCATATAGATTTTGCCTGTTGTAACTATTTTTCGAGAGAAGCTTGTCTCTAATAAACTGTTTTGTTTCTTATCTTTTTGGCAGGAACATATAGATTTTATTCCTGTTGTAACTGCAGCCTGACATTCTGTTGATCATCCTAATAGCTTAGTCAGAGTGGGGTTTTGCTTGGGGATATCTTTCAAGAAGTGAAGAAAGCTAAAGACCTAGTGGCAGTTGTGGAGGCGGCTTACAAAGCTGATCCATCACACAAAGCCCAGTGGCTTGCTACGCAGGCGCATCTTAAACAACGAATCAGATGAGAGGATGCCTACTAGAAACAAAAAGCAAGAATTAAATGGGATGCAGGAGGCAACAGAAACACGAAATACTATCATTCGTGTGAGATATCCAAATAGCGTCGGCTCTATATCCATTCTATTACTTCGGAGACAGGAGAAACTTTTTCTAGTCTTGCAGATATTCAAGGTGCCATGAATGACTTCTACAACAATCTGTTTGATCATGGCCCCGTAACCATACAAGATGATTATCTCCATCACATCCCATCTATAATATCCCAAGCTGACAATGATGCCATCATTGCTAAACCGACCATGGAGGAGCTCTTTGAGACAGTCAAGAGTCTTGATACCAACAGTATATTGGGTCCAAATGGATTTCCTGGTTCGTTCTTCAAGAATTACTGGCTGGTAGTGGGGCCGATATTCTTGAAGCAGTTCACCTATTCATGGATGGTTTTGCCATTCCCAGATATATTACTAGCACATTCCTTCTTCCCAACCCAAAGAAGAATGGCCCTAAGGTACTTTCTGACTACTGGCCCATAAGTCTTTGCAATTTTGTCAACAAGATTATGATGAAGCTCTTGGCCAGAAGACTCGTTACTATACTCCTTCATGTTATATCATTAGAACAAAGTGGTTTTGTGAAAGGTAGGGAGATTGTTGACAATATAATCCTTGCCTAAGAGTTGATTAGTGTAATGGACCACAAACACTTGGGCGGGAACACTGTCATCAAACTAGACATGAGTATGCCTATGACAGAGTTAACTAGGCGTTCCTATTAAGGATACTCAAACATTTTTGTTTTTGTGATGAATGGAGTGACATAATCCTACATCTAGTGGATAGCGTCTGGTTTTTTATCCTAATCAATGGTTGATCGTCCGAATTCTTCAAGTGCTATTGTGGGCTTCGATAAGGAGACCTGGTCTTTCCAGTGCTTTTCATTATTGTTGCGCAAGCTCTTAGTAGAAGCCTAATCCGGTTAAATTCCTCCCCAGATTATTGTGGCTATTATTCTCCTCTAGGTTGCCCACAAATCCCTCACTTAGCTTACGCAGACGATATCCTTCTATTCTCCGGTGCGGATATTAGATCAATTCAGAAGCTCTAGCAGGTGATTCGGGAATACGAAGAAAATTTAGGTCAACGGGTGAATGTGTCCAAGTCTTCTTTGCTGTTGTCACAGAACCTTTCTTCTGATCGAGTAGTTGAGCTTCAGGCGGCTACTGGCTTTCGACGGCAACTTCCCCCCCCACCTATCTGGGGTATCCGCTCACGGTTGGCTGGAGGAATTCGTCGATGTCCACAGAGCTCACTGACAAGATTCGACATCGCATCTCAGGTTGGAACAACAAAGTTTTATCCTATGGTGGTAAGATTGTCCTACTCAAATATGTGCTCACATCAATACCGGTTTACAGCTTAGCCGCTAGTACCCCCCCAAGGCTGTTATAAGTCACATCGAAAGCATGTTTGATGGGTTCTTTTGGGGATCCAAGGATGGTCTCCATAAGCGCTCGTGGCTGAGTTGGGATAGAGCGGTCAGGCCACAAAATGAAGGAGAGCTTGGGCTTCAAAAATTAGAAGATATGTCTAACACCTTCACTGTCAAATTATGGTGGAAGTTTCGTTCCTTGCAGACCTTATGGACGCAATACATGAATGCCGTGTACTGTTCCAGATATCACCCCTCTCTAGTAGGGGCGACCTCAGCTGCTTCCTATGTCTGAAGGAGGCTTCTTCGTGGAAGAGAGATGGGGGAACAACACATAATACATCATATAAGGGCTCCTCCTAGGTGGGCTCTTACCACAACGCGAAAGTTTAGCATCACGTCGGCTTGGGACTCCATTCGGGAACGCAATCCTGCTGACCCTAAGTTCATGAATATTTGGAGTAACTGCATCCCAAGCAAGTGGTCCGTGCTACTTTGAAAAATACTATGGAATATGTTGCCAATAGACGATAACATTCACCGCTTGGGTTTTTCGTTGGCCTCGTCATGGCATTGTTACTCTGAAGGATCACAAGAGACTGTTGATCACGTTGTCAGTGATGGGTAAATAGCATCGGAAGTATGGCATTTTTTTCAGAAAGCCCTTAAGATCAGGGTACGTTATGTGGGTGCTTTACCTAGATTCCTTGCTTGGTGGCTTCGTTGGTGTAAACATGTTAGATAGATCATCGTTGGGGTAATTTGCGGGATCCTATTGAACAACAAAAATAAGTGGAGGTATGAGTCTTATCGATACAATGGGCATCAGCTTATTACCGAGGTCAAACGTCTTGTTCAGAAGGCTTTGATTCCTTGTCGCCATGCTACTATCCCAAACTACACTTTATGAGCTTGTAATCCTGGCAAGGCCTATTTTGGTTATGAATAAAGTGTTGGGAAAGAAACGCGGAAACCTTTCCCCAAACCGGAGAGTACCTGCGAGAGGACCGAGCAAACAACGCACGAACCCAAAAACAAGCACACAAAAAACAATCACGCAGACACAGAGAATTTTTGACGTGGAAACCCTTGCGGGAAAAACCACGGGACGATCGGAGTCCAACCCTGAGAAGCCTCCACTAATGGAATAGAAGAATTACACCCTCTACAAACTCCTCCCGATCCAAATCGGATCCCCACAACACTCAGAGACAAGAACAATGATCACAAGGCTACGAAGAACGAGAACGACGAGTAGAGATTACCCGAAACACGATCTCCTTCGAAAACGACCTTCGATCCTCCGTCTTCTTCTCCGAAGTTGCAATGGCACTCTTGCCTCCTTCTCTCTCAAACTTGTGTTGTCCAATGCGATAATACGATAATGAATTAGGGTTGAGAAAACTCAATATATCTCCCTAATCCCGCAACCAACCTGGACCGTTGGATTAGATCCAATGATGAAAACTCATCCTGAAGTCCGCTTCAACCCCCCGACACACAGAGTTCGGCCAGAACTCTGTGTGGGGCAACCAGCACTGGATGGCCAAACCCTGGAACGGCCAGACCGAGTTCGGCCAGAACTCGGCTTGGGACCGAGTTCGGCCCGAACTCGGCAGACTTGGTCCAGAACCCCCTTTGGGGCAGCAGCAGCAGTAACAACTACTCCCGAGCTTCTCCGACATCGGACGGCGCTCGTCGCACTCCGGGATCTTCTCCACATAGGTTGGGAACCCCACCCACTCCAACAAATCTCCTCCTTCACAACTATGGGGAGGACGTCGTCATCCCGACGATCTGCCTGCAGTACTCAAACTTCCCCCTTGGTAGAATCTTCGTGAACATATCAGCTCCGTTGTCATCTGTATGCACCTTCTCAAGCTCCGCGTCCTTCTTCTCAACCACATCCCGTATCCAATGATACCGAGTCTCGATGTGCTTGGACCGGCTATGAAACGTCTGATTCTTCACAAGATGGATAGCACTCTGACTGTCGCAAAGCAAAGTATACTGCTCTTGCTTCAGTCCCATTTCCTGCAACAGCTTCTTCATCCACAACAGCTCCTTGCAAGCCTCCGTCGCCGCAATGTATTCCGCCTCCGTCGTCGACAAGGCAACACACTTCTGCAACCGCGACTGCCACGACACTGCTCCTCCCGCAAACATCATTACGTAGCCTGAAGTCGATCGCCTCGTGTCTACATCTCCAGCCATATCAGCGTCAGTATACCCAACCAGCTTCGGCTCGTCACCACCAAAGGAAAGTCTCCAACCAGCAGTGCCCTGAAGATATCGTAGAATCCACTTGACCGCATTCCAGTGTACCCTTCCAGAATTCGAAAGATACCTGCTAACCGTACCAACTGCATGAGCAATATCTGGCCTCGTACACACCATGGCATACATAAGGCTTCCCACAGCTGAAGCATATGGAACCCGCTCCATATCTTCCTTTTCGTCCTCGGTAGATGGACACTGCTCCTCAGTGAACTTAAAGTGAGCCGCGAGGGGGGAACTCACTTTCTTCGACCCGTCCATCCCGAAACGCTGAAGTACCCGGTGAATGTACTTCTTTTGGGACAAGTGTAGCAGCTTGGACTCTCTCTCTCGGCTGATCTCCATCCCAAGAATAGTCTTCGCTGCGCCCAAATCCTTCATAGAGAAGGCCGCGCCCAGTTGGCGCTTCAACTCCGCTATCCTAGTGGCATTTCGACCCACTAATAGCATATCATCAACATAGAGCAATAAGATGATAAAATCATCATCGGCAAAATACCTCACAAATGCACAATGGTCCGACGTCGTCCGTGTATAACCATGCTTCCCCATAAACGACTCGAACTTTCTGTACCACTGCCTCGGAGCCTGCTTCAGACCATACAAGCTCTTCCTCAACCGGCAGACCAAATGTGACTTGCCCTTCTCACAGAATCCCTCCGGCTGCTCCATGTACAACTCCTCCTCAAGATCACCGTGGAGGAACGCCGTCTTCACGTCCATCTGCTCGACCTCCAAGTCGAAACTGGCTGCTAATGCTAGCACCACCCGAATAGACGAATGCTTGACGACAGGCGAAAAGATTTCATCATAATCCACGCCTTTCCGCTGACTGTAGCCCTTGACTACCAGCCTCGCTTTGTATCGAGGGCGAGTAGCATCATCCGTCTGCTTCACTCTGAAAACCCATCGATTCTTCAAAGCCTTCTTGCCCTTTGGCAACCGCACCAGATCATAAGTAGAATTGGTGTGCAAGGAGCTCATCTCCTCCTGCATAGCCACCATCCACTCCTGCCTGTATTCGTCTTCCATAGCCTCTGCGAAACTTTCGGGCTCTCCCCCGTCAGTCAATAGCACATACTCATCCGACGAGTATCTCGTAGATGGTCGACGATCCCTGTTGCTCCTTCTCAGTGGAGCCACTGGTGCTGGCTGTATACCGACAGCCTCCTCCCCTTCAGGAACTACCTCTCCGGTATGCTCATCCTCCTGAGGGACACCCTGACCACCATCAGCAGGCTGATGATCAAGGTTGGGAGCAACTCCATGTACCGGCTCCCCCATAACTGGATCCTCTGCGATGTCCTCTGGAAACTGCTCGAAGCGAAATGACTCTAACTCAGGCAATTCCTCAGCCTCAGAAGGCGTCTCGGAATCCTGAGTGTTGGTCATGGTCTGATCCTCGACGAACACCACGTCCCTGCTTCTGTAGAGCTTTCCTTCCACTGGGTCGTAGAGTCTATAGCCAAACTCATCCCGACCATAGCCGACAAAGACGCATCGCCTCGTCTTCGGCTCAAGTTTGGTCCTCTCGTCCTTCGGTACATGCACGAAGGCTTTACAACCAAACGCCCGTAGGTGACTGTATGACGGCTCCTTGCCGTACCATACTTTGTCAGGCACATCACCCTGCAAAGGAGCACTAGGAGACAAATTAATAATATAAGCAGCTGTGAGAAGAGCCTCACCCCAATAACTGCCCGGCAAGTTTGCCTCTGACAGCAAACACCGCACCCTCTCCATCAGTGTCCTGTTCATGCGCTCCGCTACACCATTGAGCTGAGGTGTCTTTGGCGGAGTCTTCTGGTGTCGTATCCCTTGCTCTCTGCAATACGCATCAAAGGGACCGATGTATTCGCCGCCATTGTCGGACCGAATACACAACAACTTCTTGCCCGTCTCCCTTTCAACGGAGGCCTGAAACTCCTTGAAAGTAGGCAGCACCTGATCCTTGGTCTTTAAGGCATAGACCCAAACCTTCCTGGAACAGTTATCAATAAAAGTCACAAAGTAAGAAGCACCACCAAGAGATTTTACCTTCATAGGACCGCAGACATCCGAGTGAATCAACTCGAGCAACGCCGGCTTCCTCGAACTTGGGTGACTTTTGAAAGACACCCTATTTTGCTTCCCAGCCAAACAGTGCGTGCATTTCTCCAACTTTGTAGACTTGAGCCCCGGAATCACTTTCCTGTTCACCAAGTAGCTCATCCCCTTCTCGCTGATATGGCCGAGCCGCCTGTGCCACAACTCGGTAGACGCGTCACTGACTGCGTTCACCTCCTGTGCCCCCTCTGCGCTCCCCTCCATATAGTAGAGACCGGACTTCTTGCTTCCTCTGGCAATCACCATCGAACCTCTGGAAAGCTTCCACTGACTATTCCCGAAGAGACTGAAGAATCCCTCGTCATCCAACCTTCCAACCGACACCAGGTTGAAACGGATATCAGGGACATGACGAACATCCTTGAGAACAAGAACCGCACCCGTCTTCGTTCTCAAATGCACATCTCCAACGGCAACCGCCTTCGACACATCTCCGTTGCCAATCTTCAACACGCCACAGTCGCCTGTCGTGTAAGTGGCAAACAGTGCCCTATTGTGAGATACATGTGCTGAAGCCCCTGAGTCCACCAGCCAAGAATTGTCATCGCAGGCGAGGTTAGTAATGACCTCATCACCTACGACGATCACATCGCCTCCATGCACCGAGGCCGCCGCTGTAGTGTTCTCTTCTTGCTTCCCCTTGTCGCCCTTCTTCTCTCTCTTCCAAGCGAAACAATTCCGCTTGATATGGCCCTTCTTACCGCAATGATAACACTCTGAGTCCTCGTACCGACCCTTGGACTTCCCCCTGCTCTTGTCTCTGCCACCACCTGGACCCCTGCTTTTGCCCCTTCCGCGGCTCTCTGAAACAAGTGCCTCTGAGTGGTGGGATGTGGATGAAGTGCCCTGAGAACGTCTCCGCATCTCTTCATTCAACACCCCGCTCTTGGCAAACTCCAGACTGACCACGCCCTCTGGAGCAGAAGCGATCATAGATACTCGTACGGTCTCCCACGAGTCTGGCAAGGTACACAGCAGCCACAGTCCCTGAACTTCGTCGTCGAACTTGACTCCCATAGAAGATAGCTGGTCAACCACGCCCTGGAACTCACTCAAGTGATCCGAAATAGACGCCCCATCCTTGTACCGCAGACCCATCATCGTTCGGATCAGGAACAACTTGTTTACCCCGGTCTTCTTCGCATACAAGGATTCCAGCTTATCCCACAACGTCTTCGCGTGCTCAATATTGGCAACGTGGTTGTACACTTTCTCATCAACAAACTGCCGTATGTACCCACACACCTGTATGTGCTCGAACTTCCAGTCCTCCTCGGATTTATCACTGGGCCTCTCGGTTGCAAACACAGGTAGATGCAGCTTCTTGACAAATAGCAAATCCTTCATCTTGCTCCGCCAATAATGATAGTTTGTGCCATTGAGGTTCACCATGCGCACCGGCTTCGCGTCCATCTCTCCTCTCTGGTTCCTCTGTCAACTCCTGACACCCTTTGAACCCAAAGCTCTGATACCACTCTGTTGGTATCAGCCAGAACAAAACCTATGCTCTGATACCACTCTGTTGGGAAAGAAACGCGGAAACCTTTCCCCAAACCGGAGAGTACCTGCGAGAGGACCGAGCAAACAACGCACGAACCCAAAAACAAGCACACAAAAAACAATCACGCAGACACAGAGAATTTTTGACGTGGAAACCCTTGCGGGAAAAACCACGGGACGATCGGAGTCCAACCCTGAGAAGCCTCCACTAATGGAATAGAAGAATTACACCCTCTACAAACTCCTCCCGATCCAAATCGGATCCCCACAACACTCAGAGACAAGAACAATGATCACAAGGCTACGAAGAACGAGAACGACGAGTAGAGATTACCCGAAACACGATCTCCTTCGAAAACGACCTTCGATCCTCCGTCTTCTTCTCCGAAGTTGCAATGGCACCCTTGCCTCCTTCTCTCTCAAACTTGTGTTGTCCAATGCGATAATACGATAATGAATTAGGGTTGAAAAAACTCAATATATCTCCCTAATCCCGCAACCAACCTGGACCGTTGGATTAGATCCAATGATGAAAACTCATCCTGAAGTCCGCTTCAGCCCCCCGACACACAGAGTTCGGCCAGAACTCTGTATGGGGCAACCAGCACTGGATGGCCAAACCCTGGAACGGCCAGACCGAGTTCGGCCAGAACTCGGCCTGGGACCGAGTTCGGCCAGAACTCGGCCTGGGACCGAGTTCGGCCAGAACTCGGCCTGGGACCGAGTTCGGCCCGAACTCGGCAGACTTGGTCCAGAACCCCCTTTGGGGCAGCAGCAGCAGTAACAACTACTCCCGAGCTTCTCCGACATCGGACGGCGCTCGTCGCACTCCGGGATCTTCTCCACATAGGTTGGGAACCCCACCCACTCCAACATAAAGCTGATTGTTACTAAAAAAATAAAAATAAAATAAATACATATGCATATATATATATATATATATATATATATATATATATATATATATATATATATATATATATATATATATATAATATATATATATTATATATAAATATATATATAGTATATATATACATATATATATATTTTAAACATATCTTGTATATATATATATATTTTAAACATATCTTGTAAGGCCATTAGCTCAAAGAAAAACCAGTTACAGAACGGGGGACGGCCGATAGGATCAGTCCCCAAAAGCTCACTTGTTGAAGAAGGAGAACAGACACCAAAACCCAAATCGTATACCCAAGGCAAAGCGTATACAGAAGGAGACCCCAAAAAGGAAGAAATGCACCATGCACAAGAAATGCACACCAAAACCCAAATCGTATACCCAAGGGACAGGCTCGCTAAGGAGAGACCGAAGGGGAGCATTTCTGAATCTGGTGCTGGATCTCCATGATCCGATGAGTGACCGACAACGGCCTACCTTAGTACCTAGCCTTATTCTGATTCTTCCATTGAACCCAGACAACTACCACAATAGTCATCAGTTGGTTAAGCGTGGCGCCTGTATCCGCCCTCTCCAAAGAGAATTTTTGAAAGAACTAGAGAATATTAAAGAGCCCAGTGGACGGGAGGAACTCACTCCGCAACTTGATGGTCAAGGAGCCAACCGAGAAGAGATGAGGAATCGATTTCGCGGAAGGCTCGAAGCAGCAGTTGTATCTGGACACGAAGGAGAAACCCATCAGCTAGAGAACATCATTCGTAGGGAGCTTCGCCTTTATGATCCGCCAAATCAATATAGACCATTTAAGCAAAAGGGGTCTATGCCATATTTGCGAACAGAGAAGAGAGGAGCGGATAACCGGCCTCGCCACCCGCCAAGCAAAACTAGTCGAAAAGACCCCTTCCGTAGCAGGCTCCCACCAGAGACTATCTGGATCGCTGCTGATGGGCGAGGCCGAGGTACTGGCGGCCTCCGTCGCCCTCCTACCGAATAAGGTCCATGTTTCAGTGGTCTTCTGCCCACATGTCGAGGATGCGGATGTCGTGGGGTTCCTGGCTGGTGTAGCAAAGGCGGCCGCACTCCAACCAGCTCGGCATCCGCCCCCGAGGATCCGTCATCGACCTGCAAGTGAATTAAATGTTCGGCTATCTTCCTGCCCCGCAGAAGCCGATGCCAAATAAAGGATGCGTCACTGTTGCTAAGGGCCTCCATTGGATGGGTGTGCGAAAAATATTGCACCCTTGTGTATCTGCATGATAGAGAGTTTTACGAGCGTAGCTTCCACCAGAGTTTGATGAAGAAGGCTTTCATCGTATCAATGAGCCGGCAGAGCCCCAGTCCTTCCTCCTTAGTCGGGTGAGCTATATTCTTCCAACTCACCCAGTTTTTCCTATTACCTCCGAGAGAGCGACCCCATAAGAAACTGCAGAACATCTGCTCTAAGACAGCCAGCACCTTCTTCGGACGGCTATAGGCGGCCAAGGTGTACATCAGAATCGAATTCAGCACGTGTTTGAGCAGGATAAGTTTACCTCCAAGGGAGAGAAGGTTGTTGTGCCATCTATCAATCTTGCTTCGGATCCTGGAGGTAAGGGAATAAAAAGCAACGCCTTTCTTCAACCGTACGCCAAAGGGTACCCCAAATATGTGAATGGCAATGATTGCATGACAAATCCAGTCACTTCGCCATAGCCATTTTAGAGGAGTGAGGGAGGGATTCATGCACATACACATTGCTTTTTGACTTGTTAATTTTTTGCCCTAATGTCGCCTCATACCAACGAAGGAGACCTGTAATCTTGCGAACCGCACAAATATCACCATTGGCGAAGAAAAGGATTGTTGGGTATGCACTGATACCGCTAATTGGGATGGAGATAGCTTACCCACTTAACGTGGGAGCTACAATGAGTTGAAGTTTAGCTTACCCGCTTAACGTGGGAGCTACAATGATTTGAAGTTTAGCTTATCCGTTTAACACGGAGGCTAGAGAAAAGAAAAGAAAAAACAAACATACAAAAGACAATAGAATTAACGAGGTTCGGCTATGTGCCTACGTCCTCGGACAACAATAGTTCTTTTCTTTCTTCTTCCACTAAGAATAGTGGGATTACAGAGTTACAAACTCTCTCTTGGATACACTCAAGAGGATCTCTCTCATACACAAGTATGGAAGACACTTTGGTGAAGAAGCACCCGAGGTAGAAGCAAGCACCGCCCGGAAGAACACCGCAAGCAAGGAGCACCAAGAGCACCACCACTTCTAGCACCAAGATCACAAGGGAGGATTAACCCAAACACCTCCCAAACCATCTCCTTATATAGCCATAAGGGAATGAACATTCTCCTCCAAGATTCATTCATGCAAGATGAATGAACCTTGGGAACTCCACAAGTCTTTAGACTTTCTCCAAGGTGAATGAACCTTGGGAACTCCAAATCCTCTCTCCAATTAAGGAGGGACCACCCAACAATTTCCCCCTTCCCGACTTAAGTGGAAGGCTCCGTCATACCAGCTGCACTTCTGCAAAAGATGTGCTTGTCTTTAGGTAAAGTTTTAGTCATCATGTCTGAGCCGTTGTCATTGGTATGGATCTTCTCAATCTGAAGTTGCTTGGATTCCACCACGTTACGAATCCAATGATATCTCACGTCAATATGCTTTGTCCTCGAGTGAAAACTCAAATTCTTGCTCAAATGGATAGCACTCTGGCTATCACAATAAAGAACATATTCTCGTTGTTCTTGACCCAACTCCTGTAGAAATCTTTTAATCCACAGTAGTTCCTTGCATGCTTCTGTCGCTGCGATATATTCTGCTTCTGTAGTCGACAAAGCAACACACTTCTGTAACTTTGACTGCCAAGACACAGCTCCCCCTGAAAGAGTAACCAAATATCCTGAAGTAGATTTTCTGGAGTCAAAATCTCCAGCCATATCTGCATCTGTGTACCCAATCGACACAGGCTTGTCATTTCCAAAGCACAATCTCATTTTGGAAGTACCTCTGAGGTATCTCAAAATCCACTTCACCGCTTTCCAATGCTCTTTCCTCGGATTGGATAAGAATCTGCTGACGACACCAATTGCATGTGCCATATCAGGTCTGGTGCACACCATCATGTGCATAAGACTGCCAACTGCTGAGGCATATGGCACCGATGCCATCTCTTCTTTTTCTTTGTTGCTTGTAGGACACTGTCTTGATTTGAGCAAAAAATGATTAGCAAGTGGAGTTGCTACAGACTTTGCCTTGTCCATGTTGAACTTCTTCAACACCTTCTCGATATAGCGCTCTTGTGATAACCACAGCTTCCCATTCCTTCGATAACGAGAGATATGTATACCGAGAATTTGCTTTGCTGGACCTAAGTCCTTCATTGCAAAGGACTTGCTGAGCTCTTTCTTTAACTTGCTGATCTTGTCATTGTCACGACCTATGATCAACATATCATCAACATATAGAAGGAGGATAATCAGTTCACCATCAGAGTACCTTTTGACAAACACACAATGATCAGAAGTGGTCCTCAGGGATCCTTGATTGGTCATAAAGAGATCAAACTTCTTATACCATTGGCGTGGTGCCTGTTTCAGTCCATACAGGCTCTTCTTTAGTCGACAGACAAGATCTTCTTTTCCTTTGACTTTGAAACCCTCTGGCTGCTCCATGTAAATTTTTTCTTCAATCTTTCCATGAAGGAATGCAGTCTTCACATCTAGTTGTTCCACTTCTAGATTTAGACTTGCAGCCAAGCTGAGCACTACTCTGATAGATGTCATCTTCACTACTGGTGAGAAAATCTCTTCATAATCAATTCCTTGCTTCTGACTAAAACCTTTCACAACTAGCCTCGCCTTGTATCTTGGTTGTGATTTGTTTTCTTCTGTCTTCAGCTTATACACCCATTTGTTCTTGAGTGCCCTTCTTTCTTTTGGTAATTTTACCAAATCATAAGTGTGATTCTCATGCAAGGACTTCATCTCATCTTGTATGGCTTCCAGCCACTCCCCCTTTTTCTCGTGTGTCACGGCTTCTTGATAATTTTTAGGTTCTCCTGCATCTGTTTGCAATACATACTGTTGTGGACTGTAGAGGCTGTTAGGCTTCGGTTGTCTGTTTGATCTTCTCAGTTGAGGTCCTTCAGGAGCTTGCTCTTCTTGAACATTTTCATGTTCAATGCCATCATCATGATTGTCCTCGACATGATCATGGATTTCAGCTTCATTGTTCTCGACCGGATCTCCCCTTTGTTCCCGGGGCCGAGACACTGGATTTAGGTTGACAGAAAATTCCCTGGAGCTATCAACCTTTTCTCCCTTCTGACAATCTTCAATAGTTTGATCTTCAAAGAAGACCACATCTCTGCTTCTGACAATCTTCTTATTGACAGGATCCCAGAGTCTGTAGCCGAACTCTTCATCTCCATAGCCAAGAAAAATGCATTCTTTTGATTTGACATCAAGCTTGGACCTCTCGTCTTTAGGAATGTGCACAAATGCTCTACACCCAAACACCTTCAAGTATTGGTAGGACACATTTTTTCCTGTCCAGAACTTGTTCGGTACATCACCATTGAGTGGAGCTGATGGAGACAAGTTGATTAAGTGAACTGCTGTCATTAATGCTTCACCTCAGAAACCCTTTGGCAGCTTGGAGTGAGATAACATGGTTCTGATCCGCTCAACGATCGTTCTGTTCATCCTCTCCGCCAATTCGTTGTGTTGAGGAGACTTTGGAACCGATCTTTCATGTCTGAACCCATTATTCTTGCAATAGATTCTGAAGTCTCCTATGTACTCTCCACCATTATCAGTACGGATGCACTTCAGAGTCGTACTAGTCTCATGTTCAACGCTGGCGTGAAACTGCTTGAACACATCAAAGACTTGATCTTTGGATTTGATTGCATATGCCCATACCTTCCTGGAATGATCATCAATGAAGGTGACAAAGTGTCTTGCACCACCAAGAGTGTTAGTAGTCATAGGCCCACAAACATCAGAGTAAACAACATCCAGTACCTTGGGTTTTCTAGTTGCAGTCTTATAATGAAATGAAACTCTATGTTGTTTTCCAGCCAAACAATCAGTGCAAGGTTCAAGAGGTGTACCTTTTGATTTCAGCCCGGTCAATACCTCTCTTCTGGCTAGAATTTGCAATCCCTTCTCACTCATATGATCCAGTCGCTTGTGCCATAACCCAATCGTTGATCCTGATTGGTCGATTGCTGCATTAACATGCTGATTGTTGATCTTAGCATATGTCGTATAGAGTGTGTTCTCCTTCTTCCCTCTAGCAAGCACTAGGGAGTTTTTGCTGAGTTTCCATTTGCCTCCACCAAAAATATTGGTGTAGCCTTCATCATCCATTATGCCAGTAGATATCAAGTTGAGACACATGTCTGGAACATGTCTCACATTCTTGAGAATCAAGGGGCAGCCAGTATTGGTCTCAAGAGCTATTTCTTCTTTTCCCACAATCTTGAAAACTTTTTCATTTCCCATCCTCACATTTCCGAAGTCTCCGCTTGTGTAGGTTGTGAAGAATTCCTTTCTGGAAGTAACATGGAATGATGCACCAGAGTCAACAATCCAGCATGAATCTTGAGAGGTTAGATTAACCAGACCATCATCACAAACGATGATTATCTCATCGCCTTTTGAAGCAGTGGCAGTTGTGTCTTTGGCTTCATTCTTCTCATTTGATTCATTTCTCTTTTCCTTTTTGAGTTTTCTGCATTCTCTTTTCATATGACCCTTAAGGCCACAATGAAAGCATTCTATCTCTTTTCTTGGTTTGAAAGTGCCTCTGGAATGATCTTTTGGCCTGCTTTTGGAGCGGTCACGGTTGTGGAATTTTCTTTGATGAGTTCTTCCACGATTCTCAGAAACAAGAGCATTTGACTCGGTTCTTATGCCTTGTTCTTTTCGCCTCGCTTCTTCATTCAATAAACTATCCTTCACTAAGGTTAAAGTGATGACGCCTTGAGGAGCGGAGTTGCTTAAGGAAACCACAAGTGTGTTCCAACTATCCGACAACGAGCTGAGTAGCAAAAGTGCCAATAGCTCATCTTCCAGCACCAGCTTCATGGTTGAAAGTTGATTTACCAACTCTTGGAAATCACTCAAGTGTTCAGAAACACTTCGTCCGTCTTTGTATTTCAGGTTCACCAAACGTCGAATGAGTGACGCTTTGTTTTGAGGAGTCTCTCGCTCGTACATCGATGCTAACTTCATCAACATTTGATGAGCATCGGTTTCTTTGGAAACATGGTAAAAAATGCTTTGGTCGATCCAAGGACGGATCTCTCCAATAGCTTTTCGATTTAGAATGGTCCAATCTTTTTCAGATTTATCTTCTGGCTTCTGTCCATTGCAGAGTAACACTTCGTACAAATCCTTACAATAGAGGATATCTTCCATCCGCGGCCTCCATATGGAATAGTTTGAAGACGTGAGCTTGATCATGGTTGACACTACCAAAATTTATCGTTTTAGCGACGGCCACATCCGTCGCTAAACCGACGGTAATTACCATTAGCGACCGATAACCGATGGATTTTGGCCAAAATAATCCGTCGGCAATCAGCTCGTCGCTAATAACGTTCCGTCGCTAAGTTGTCGTCACGGCAACGGAATAGCGACGGATTTCCGACGTCACAATACGAAGCATTAGCGACACTTTCCCGACGGATTTCCGTCCATTTCAACTATTAAGTATTGAACTGTGTAGGCAATAGCGACGTAAATTTCCGTCGGTAACCCGTCGTAACAGCGTATCAGATCGTATCGGTCCGTCGCTAATCCGTCGGTATGCGTCGGTAATTAACGACGGATTTGCGACGGTGTTCTGACGGACTATCCGTCGATCAGGTTCTGGAAATGCTTGGCATTTCCAGCACCATGGCGACGGAATAGTAGTCGCGGACTCGTCGCTACCGCGACGCCACAGCGACGGATTGCTGACTGATTATCCGTCGCCATGGTTCTGGAAATGTCATGCATTTCCAGAACCATGGCGACGGATAATCAGCCGCTAATCCATCGCCAGATACAGCGACGGATTAGCGGCTGGTTATCAGTCGCCCTGGCGACGGCCTTTCCGTCGCTGTTCCGTCGAAGCTTATACCACCAGAACGTTGCCGACGGATGATCCGTCGATAACCCGTCGCTGACTGCAAACAGTTTAAAAACTCCAGGTAGCGACGGATTATCCGTCGAAAACTCGTCGGCAACTGGGAATATCTGTCGCTAAACGGTCACTAGTCTGTCGCTAACTGGGTTTTTTGGGAAAAACATTGGCAGCACTTTCCCTGTTCACAAATATATGCATAAACCAAACCAATATATAATGCATACCAATTATCCAACAATCACACAGACCAAATATATAATGCACACCAATTATCCAAGAATCACATAGACCAAATATGCACATACGACCAATTATCCAAGAATCACAGACCAAACCAAATTAATAGAAAATAAATATCAATTATCCTAAAGAGTAACATAATATCCGGTACTATAAGCCGATTATAGCACAATTAGTTCAAAGCTCTCACAAATAATCCAAATTTTCTTAATACAACATTTTAAGAAGGAGGAGGTCGATTGTCCGTTCCCGTATTCGACCGACGCATATACTCCTCCACAAGGTACGGAGGCAAGGCGTCGTAGACAGTGCTCGAAAGTCGACGAAGCTGCTCTACGGACATGAGATCCAGGAGTGCCGTCACAGCCGTAGGCGGTAGCACAGGGGCTTCAGGGTTGAAAGAAAGATGGCCCACGGAAGACGGACCGACACCTGCAGTCGACGGACCAATAGAAGACGGACGAACACCATCAGCAGACGTACCGGTAGCAGCAGACGCCCCGGCAGCAGCAGACGCAGGCGGAAAGTGCGTGGCAAATTGCTCCCGTAAGGACGACACCGCCTCGTGCAGCTGCGTAAGCTGCGACCTAACATCATCGTCTGCCCGGGCCACGTGAGGAGGCGGTGTCGGTGGAAATCTCTGCGTCGCCATATGCAATGGCCCTAGGGAGCCGACTCCGTACAGGTACCCTTTCTTAAAGCCGCCGACGGTATCTACGAACAAGTCGTTCCGAGCGGCCAAAGAAGAGGTCGTCCGGAAGGGCGTCGTTTCACCGACATCCTCGGTGTCAGTTAACTGAGCCCGACTAAGGGCCTCACGATACGCAGCCTATCAAATGAATGTGTTTATATTATAAGATTTACCTAAGTTGTAATCTAAATCCTATGTTTCACTAAGTTAAGTGTGAATCCTAAGTTTACCTAAGTTATAGTCCGAATACTTTTAATTCTAACGTTAATCTCATAAACATAAGTACTTACATCAGTCTCCTTGGCCCTCTCGTCGACGAAGCTCCCGTCCTTCCGTCTTTTGTGCGTATGTTGGAAGACGTCGTACATGGTGACCGATTCTGGCGCCCTTCCCTCCTTCACCGCCCGTTGGGCCTGCATACGAAATTTGCGTAGAAACTAATTAACTCCTTTAATTAATAATACCTAATTCGATAGTGAAATAAATTTACGGTTGCTCACCAGATCTGCAAGTGTCGCTGCGTGAGACCTTGATCCCCCCGTATGAAGGCCCGCGGCAGATCGGTTCACCTTCGTCTTCTCCGATTTCTCCTTGTATGCAGGGTTATCCATCATGCCTAAGAGGTCCTCATAATAGTCCTGCCGGATCCAATTCGGCCTTGTATGCCCCATCTTTAGGTCATGAATCATATCCCGTATCTTCTTCGAGCATGCGCTTCGGTAGGTCCTGCGGATCCCCTCCTCGCGATGGGGGGGCCAGCAGTACGTTCTCTAACACAGAAAATCAATTATCACGTAATTTACAAAATGGTTGATTAAAGAATCACATAGACTTAACCAAAAAAATATAGATATATACCCTCAACTCGTCGAGCCAGACGTACTGCTCGGTTGGGGGCACCGACGTAAAGTTGAGGTAAGGACCGTGGAAGTTAGCCCTGATAATTTCTCCAAGGGCCCTGCCAACATTAAACGGAAAAAACCTACAAAGAAGAAACGACTGGATTATTAACTTGAATAAATGAAAGAAATTTAATAAATTAACTTAAATTTACTTACGAGGTCCCCGCGGGCCATAGCACTCGTCGGAACTCGCCTCTCGGCCTCTCTGGTGCCGTCGGAGGATCCGCGGGTCCGCGTATGTACTCCCCAGTAACCGGATGGAACCGAGTATGGGGGTACTCCGGGGCCCACTGTGCAGTAACTGGGGCATCCCCTGGTGGATCCGCTGCTGGTGGTTCCGATAGCGGATCGGATCTGCTAGCAGATCCGGACTGATGCCTCGATGAAGTGGTCGATCGAGGGCGGGATGCGTCTGTGCCCGGGGTACTCTCCGGGTCGGGCTCGCTCGATGGGGTCACATCCCGAGAACTCTGAATACGACCACGACCACCAGCACCAGTACGACCACGACCACGACCCGCACCACCACCACCACCACGACCAGCACCACGACCACGGCCAGCCATCATGACCTGTAAATAGAACACATAAACATAATTAACAATATGAAAGTGTAAATGGATATAAAAAACTAAACTAAAATATACATACCACCAGTAGGGAGACGAGTGCCGCCGCGATAAAAAAGACTAGGAGTGCCATCTGCAATAAGTAAATAATCGAATGAAAAAAAAATGAATTCACGTAATTGCTTTTATGAGGTCAAACTTAATTCACGTAATTGGAAGTGTTTTTACTATACAACAATATTTAACCTAATCATCGTCTTCGTTCTCATCCTCGGCCTCGTCTTCATCATCATCCTCCTCATCCTCATCCTCATCCTTATCTTCATCGTCGATTTCATCTGTATCCTCATCCCCATCAAATTCTTCTTCTTCTTCTTCTTCTTCTTCTTCTTCTTCTTCTTCTTCTGCCTCAGAATTTGGGACAAGACGCCTCTTTCTCCCCTGGTTGACAGCTAAGTCTTGTGTATCAACCTCTTCCTCCCCTCTATTTTCCTCAACAATATCTTCAACATCCATTGTATCTGAGTGTTGTCCCAAGTATTGGGACTTTTCGATCTGGTGCTCTTGGTATGCTGGATCTCCAACGTTGAATGTATTTCTAGATTTAATCTTGCATACTGCCCACCAGTCAAATCGATCTCTACGACGCCTTGGGTAGCTTGTATAGTAGACTTGAACAGCCTGATTTGCTATTGCAAATGTATCGGACCCTCTATACCTCCTGCGATGATTTATATCGACGAATCCAAATTGTTTATCGATTCTCCAACCGATATTTGGTGTCGTATCGAACCACTCACATTTGAACATCACAATATGCATAACATATGGGCCAGTATATTGTAAATCTACAATATCCCGAAGCACTCCATAATAGTCAAAGTCCGGCTCGTCGTCATAGACGGTGCCTCTTATGCAAACACCGGAATCCTTGGTATTGATGATGTCATTAATAAATTCGACATTTATAGCATTCTGAGTTGACTTAAACCTGAAGCCATTAACGACATAGCCTGGCCAAGTCTTTATTTGCTTCTTCGGTCCCAGTGCCAGATAACGAACACTCTCATGAGTGAGTGTTGTTTCAGGCAATAAAACCCGTAAACAAATATTTATAATTTAAATGTTTCAGATTATATATTAATAATCTCAATTATAATCACAGTTACTTACGTATTTACGAAACCATGACGGAAATGTACAATCAACCTCTCTTTGAAGTCCCTCATCGGTAATATCGGGTCTCCTTATTTTGATTTCATCTCTAAATACACTATTAGAGAAAATAAGAATATATAAGTGTAGTCACTTACTTCATCAAATTCGAGATTATAACGAGTGCAAGTGTACTGACTTACTTCTCCAAATCTCTCACTTCTTGTATGTCACAGTTTAACAAGACATATCGGTGAGCGGCATTATACTCGTCATCGACTTACTTCTCCAAATCTCTGCACGTCTCCATAATCAACGGAGCATTCGTCGTCATCGACGACAAAATCCGCTGCAGCATTATCATCAAAAGCATAAGTAGCAGCATTCGCAACCTGTCTTTCGGCATATAGTTCACCTTGCGATGACCACAGGTCGTAATCACGTACGAAACCCTTACGGGTCAAATGATCTCTTACACTCACCACTTCTTCGTAACGTCTATTGCGACAATTACGACATGGACACTTGATTTTGTTACCGTCCATAAACTGAGCTTTGCTCATGGCATACTTAAGAAACACTTCCACGCCTGCCTGAAAATCGTCACTCACACATATTCTGCTCTCGTGTTGTCGTTTGTACATCCATGTACGATCAACGAAATAACGATCCATCACAGATTAGATGTAAAAATCTGTATAGTAAGACAAACTAAACAGAATTAGTATATAATCATGTAACTGGTGGATCCGCTAGTATTCTAGCTCGAGAAGAGAAAAATATAAATACAGTTGTTACTAGTAGTTCGATACCGATAGTGCGATACCGATACCGATACCGATAGTGCGATACCGATACCGATACCGATAGTTCGATACCGATACTGCGATACCGATACCGATAGTGCGATACCGATACCGATACCGATAGTTCGATACCGATAGCATGGTTTAAAGTATCGGCCGATACCGATCCGATACGGCCGATACCGATACGGTTTGGCATGTTCCGATCCGATACCGACCGATACCAAATATTGACCGATACCGACTATGGGGGTCTTTGTTCCGGTCAATTCGGCAAAACCAATCGGTAAGGGTGACTACTATTTCATATAATTTCAAAACTACTAAGAAATAACGCTGAAATACTTAAAATTATGCCTAAATGTATAAAATATATGTTTTTAAATGTAAATAATTTATTAATAATTATTTGTTTTCCGATACCAAAGTCCGATACTCCGATACGATACCGCCGATACTACCGATATCGCCGATACCAATACTCATAGGAATAGTCCGAAACCGATTCCGATACCGATTGTGAACCTTGACCGATAGTGCGATACCGATACCGATACCGATAGTGCGATACCGATACCAAACTAAGTCAATCTATCTATTTCTAAATTGCAAGAGTCCAATTCTAGGATATGGGAGCTATATCCTAAATATCTAGTCTAAATTAACTTGGTTAGGATACTAGAGTGTCCTTATTATCTAGCAAGCACTACCTTAGTCTAGTCACACTAGCGTTAATTACCTATAATTCCTACCATGTCTACAATCACACATTACACCCCAAGCCGTCCTGCATGCTAATTATAATAGGCACATATATATATGTATATCACAGTTAGATGTATAGACCATGAACCCAAACACTGACTTATGCAGATGAAGAACTCGCACTGTCCTTGACACAGTGAACATATACACCATGAACCCAAACGCCATATTCACATTTACTAATCCAAACACCACCAAACTAATGGATAACACCCAATATGGATAACACATTATTTAGCCAATATATAAATTAGATGAATTTGATAAGCAAAGCCCTCCGCCGCCCCCGACCAAAGCCCGCCGCCCCAAGCCCGCTGTCCAGCCCCCGACGCCCCCGCCCCAAGCCCGCCGCCCAGCCCCCGACGCCCCTGCCCCAAGCCCGCCGCCCAGGCCCCGACGCTCCCGCCCCAAGCCAGCCGCCCAGCCCCCGACGTCCCCGCCCCAAGCCAGCCGCCCAGCCCCCGACGCCCCCGCCCCAAGCCCGAATGTCCCCAAGCCCGCCGCCCCCGCCCCAAGCCAGCCGCCCAGCCCCCGACGCCTCCACCCCAAGCCAGCCGCCCAGCCCCCGACGCCCCCGCCCCAAGCCAGCCGCCCAGCCCCCGACGCCTCCGCCCCAAGCCCGAATGTCCCCAAGCCCGCCGCCCCCGCTGCCCCTACGTCGACACCGCGACACAGAGAGAGAGAGAGAGAGGAGATTACCTTCGGGAGAGAGAGAGGAGAGGACGCCGTCGCCGTTCACGAAGCTGCGCGAGAGAGAGAGACAGAGAGATAGAGAGAGAGAGAGAGGAGAGAGAATGAATTTGGGGGGAATGCCAAAAGTTCCCCCCGTCTTTTCATTTAAGTCTGGAACGCTCATTTAGCGACGGAATAGCGACTGTGACTAATCCGTCGCCAGGCAGTCGATATTTATTGATTATCCGACTGAATATCCGTCGCTACGTAGTCGAAGATATGTCCCGCCAATTATATACACAATTCCCGCCAAATAAACGACTACGTGGTGACGGCCGAATATCCGTCGCTATAACACCGACACACTAGCGACGGATGTGCGACCTTTCCTGCCCCTAAAATTAAAATAAAAATGGCAAATGTTTGTGGTCGGTAATCAGTCGCTGAGCGGCCACGAAATCGTCGCTAATACCGACGGAATAATTCCGTCGCTAAACCTCCGTCGCTAAATGAGCGTATTTTGGTAGTGTGAGGAGGTAGAAGACAATGATTCCGCCATCACGATCAATAAGCTTGTGTGGCTCTGATACCAATTGTTGGGTATGCACTGATACCGCTAATTGGGATGGAGATAGCTTACCCACTTAACGTGGGAGCTACAATGAGTTGAAGTTTAGCTTACCCGCTTAACGTGGGAGCTACAATGAGTTGAAGTTTAGCTTATCCGCTTAACACGGAGGCTAGAAAAAAGAAAAGAAAAAACAAACATACAAAAGACAATAGAATTAACGAGGTTCGGCTATGTGCCTACGTCCTCGGACAACAATAGTTCTTTTCTTTCTTCTTCCACTAAGAATAGTGGGATTACAGAGTTACAAACTCTCTCTTGGATACACTCAAGAGGATCTCTCTCATACACAAGTATGGAAGACACTTTGGTGAAGGAGCACCCGAGGTAGAAGCAAGCACCGCCCGGAAGAACACCGCAAGCAAGGAGCACCAAGAGCACCACCACTTCTAGCACCAAGATCACAAGGGAGGATTAACCCAAACATCTCCCAAACTATCTCCTTATATAGCCATAAGGGAATGAACATTCTCCTCCAAGATTCATTCATGCAAGATGAATGAACCTTGGGAACTCCACAAGTCTTTAGGCTTTCTCCAAGGTGAATGAACCTTGGGAACTCCAAATCCTCTCTCCAATTAAGGAGGGACCACCCAACAAGGATGTCATTAGCGTATCCGAGATAGGTGATCAATGGGCATCCACTCATCGTTCTGAATCTTAGGGATGCATGGGCTTCACCGAGTTTAATGAGATTCTGACTAAGAAGTTCGGAAGTGATGATGAATAAGGACGACGATAGGGGGTCGCCATACCGAACCCCCCTGTTGGAACGGAATGAGCGAGAGGCTGAGCCGTTGATGACCGGAGTAAGCCAGACCGAGGCTATCGATCTCCATAAGATGTCGATGCTACTCTCCGAAAACCCGAATCGACGAAGCACCCAAATTATGACCTGCCAATCGAGCCTATCGTAGGCCTTCTCCATGTCCAACTTGATCGCAATATTCCCTCCGTGATTGGTGGAATTCATGCTGGAAATAAGCTCCTGAGCGAGGAGGATGTTGTCAACTATTTCCCTTATGCAAACGAATCCACTTTGCTTCGTCGAGATAATTTTTGGCAGTATAGCAGATAACCTGGAGGCAACAAGTTTGGAAATTATTTTGTTTAGGAAATTGCATAAACTTATCGGGCGAAAGTTTGCAAAGCCAGTTGGGTTCTGGATCTCGGGGATGAGGATCAAGTGAGAGTTGGGGACGCTCTTCGGGTATTGCAGGCCTTCGATGAAGGTGTTGGTGGCTTCAATGAGGTCAGGTTTAATGAAGGGCTAGCAAGAGCGAAAAAAGCGACCTATGAATCCGTCAGGACCAGCGGTGATGTCCTTGTCAAGTGATGAGAGCGCCTTCCAGATTTCCTGTTCGCTGGCGTGCCTAGTAATCATCAGATTGTCTTCATCATTAAGGAGTCTAAGTATCACGTCCAGCCAATTTGCGTCGAAAGCCACCTCATCTTTCTTGCACAGGAGCGAGTAATAGTCGGTCGCACCCTTTCTTATATCCTCCAGCGTTTTCAGAGTTACACCCTCGGGATTCTTGATTTCATGAATGAAAAGCCTACACCTTTTTCTTTGGACGCAAGCATGGAAGTAATACGAATTTTTATCCCCTTCTATCTTCCATCGAGTGTGGACCTTTTGCCGCCAAAACTCTATTTTCGTAGCTAACCTGCTTTTTATGTCTCTTTGTGCCTCCTACAGTTTGTTGTTATTAGCCTCTGGTTGGTGGGCGTCAAAATAGAGCTCCGCCCTAGTTTTATTGGATTCGGTCTCTCTCACGGCCAAGAAGATGTTACCGAAGGTGTTGCGGCTTCAACCCGCCAGCTCCCTACTAGTCTTCTCAAGTTTAAGAGCTACATTCTTGATCGGGTTGGCGTGAAGCTTTCCTTGCCAGGTCGAGAGGGCCGTTTGTTGAAAGTCGACAAAGTGGGTCTAGAAGTTCTGGAATTTAAAAGTCTTCTTACTGAGTGGTCGTGTCGCCTTGATCTCCAAAAGAAGGGGCAGTGGTCAAATTCTAGCCTATTTAGGTGTTGTACAGCAGATTTGTGTATCATATCTGTCTATTGTTGATTCACAAGTATTCGGTCCAGCCGAGATTGAATTTCTCATTGGCCCTTTGCATATTATTCCAAGTGAAGTCGCTACCTGAGGAAGCCACCGGGAGCAAATGAGCTTCAAAGAGGAACTGGTTAAATTCAAACATCGAGGATGAATCTGTCGCTTTGCCACCATCTCGCTCAGATGGGGAGGAGATGGCATTGAAGTCTCCTTCAACTATCCACGGCTTTTCGTCTAAGTTGAGGTTGAGAAGGCAGTCCCATACCTCCCTCCTCAATGATTTGGTGATCCCCCATGGACGGTGGAGAAGAAGGTCTTGGGGAGAAGGGGTGTTAAAGCTCGAAAGAAATATCTTGCACTGAATTAGAGATGGGATGAACTGTGAAGTCCTTTCCGAAGAACACCCAAGTGTCCTTACCACCACAAAATGCCTGGGTGCAACCCAATTTGATCCTATACAAGTGAATCTTGTCAGCCGACACCTTCGCCTCTAAGATCGCAAGAATGTCTATCTTGTGCATCTTGATCAGGACTTTGAGTCTGCTGATAGAGTCTTCCCATCAATCCCTCTAATATTCCAGATCATAATGTGCATCATGAAGAGGCCGATCTAACTGACATTCCCATCCCGGCTGCAATTCTGGTTTTCTTCCTTCGCTTCAAACTTTGAGTTGGAGGTATAAGGGAGAGCGACTCAAACGGAGCCTCCGCAGGGGCTGCCCAACCTTCCAGGATCGCCCAAGAGTTTGCTAGGGAGAATTCCTCATCTTGGGGAACCCTCGATGGGGTATGGGAATATAAACATGGGAGGCCACAGATAGGGGTAGGCGAGATTGAAGTAAAGAGGAGATCAAAAGACCCGTGGGGGATGTTGAACGGGATGATTTGTAAGTTGACAGGATTTCGAAGAGCACTTCTCGAAGTAGCTGCTGACTCAGGGCGAGTGCTCGTATGGTGATTGAGCAAGATGCGGCCAGGATTCCTCTCTGATTGAAGGGTCAATGCCAGAGGAGGAAGGAGCCTGGTACTCTTGGCAAGATGAAGGGCCGAGAATAACTCAGGAAGAGGAGAGACAACGATTAGATTTGCTTCTGCAGCTGCAGCATTAGAGTGGACGGACTTGGGGCATTGTCTTTCGAAGTGGTCGCTCTTTTGCATTGTGCCTGGGAATGTCCTTGGTGGGAGCATAAAGTGCAAAACACTAGATCACTCTCGTAAATGACATGTTGCCAATAACTGCAACCTTGAGGGTGGAGGACGCATAGGCAGTCCTCCGGAGGGAAGCGGAGGGCACGCTCAATGAGGATCCTGGCACAACTGGGCCTGGAGAGGAACGTCATAGCCTGATCAACGGGTATAGGAGTACCAATACATCCAGCAATGTCAAAGATTTTTTAGAAAAGATGTATTGGCAGCGCTGGGAGCGAGACCAACACTGGAGCCAAAGGAGATTCCCTCATGGTGGAGAAGTCCGATGACCATCGGAATATTCGCATAGGCGAACCCTTGATGAACCACACCTTCTTGGACCAAAGGCGGAAGAAATCTGCCTCCAGCGAAGGGCGGACGATCAGATGCTTTGAGTCAAGCACCCCCACGGAGAAGGGGCCGAAGAGCGGAATGGCTGCCACAGCTAGGCGGACAATGTCAACCGATGGGCGACCTTGTTGGAATTTGCCTACCAAGACAAGCCGAAACGGGAGAGCCAAGGCGGCAATATCTGACTCTGAGAATCTAACGGTGGGCTTCCCTTCGAAGACGAGAGATGGGCGAGCTCCGGAGGTGAGCGGCGGGATCAGGGGAGCATCCGACGAAGGGGCAGATCGGCCACCACCTCCGCAAAGGAAGGGGCCAAGAGAAACGACAAGGAGAGGGAAAAGGAAGGCAGGGGAGAGATAGGAGAAGGAGAGGGAGATAGGAGAAGGAGAGGGGGAGAGGATCTGAGACACATAGGCAGCAAAGGACGGGGAAACGAAGGCGAGGGGCGAGCGCCGCCGGAAGAGCCCTAAGACTCCCCCAAATCACAACGGAAAGGGAGAGGAATCTCCATTTATCATATATATATATATATATATATATATATATATATATATATATATATATATATATTATTGGTATTTATATAAATACACACACGCACACAGACATACACACACACACACACACACATATATATATATATATGTTCCCTACATATGTGTGTGTGTGTGTATGATTTATTTGGATTTTACAGAGTATATATATATATATATATATATATATATATATATATATATATGTGTGTGTGTGTGTGTATGTGTGTGTGCGTGTGCAGGGAATATATATATACACACACACACACACATATGTAGGGAACATATATATATATATATATATATATATATATATATATATATATATATATATATATATATATATATATATATATACTCTGTAAAATCCAAATAAATCTTAATAATTTTTTTTTCTAATATAGGGTTTATACGTAAAAATATGTACTTGCATATTAATATATATTTCCAATGAACACAAAATAGTCAATAATAAAAAAAAAATTATAATAATTATAATACCAATAATAATTATTATAATTATAACAAAAATACAATAAACCAATAATAGGTATAGTAATTGGTAACGCATTATTCTCCTATTATAATTGGTCCACCAGAAATCGTGCAGATTTGTCGTATAAATATTAATAATACTTATATGGTACGTATAACAAATATTTAGAAAATATTTTTAAATCCCTAAAATAAAATACAAAATGTACGCATATACGAAAAAATATGTCTACATGGGCATCTTTGCATTCATAACATCTCTACATTGGCTTGGGTTCGGTTCGGGTCCAGTTTGACTAGTTTAGCAAAATTGGGTCTCCTAAAAAGTCAATAATCTAACTAATAACAAATTAAATCTTCTATAAGGGTTAAGTCACAACTTTGACTGGTTTTCCTAGTTGAGACACACTTATGGCTCGGTCATCCCTACCATGGCTAAAATGCTAGTCGAGGCACACAACTACACTAGTCGTGCCAAAAATTTTAATCGATATACATCTCAAACTTAACCATGACTAAGGCCATATATATATATATATATATACACTAGTCGTGCCAAAAATTTTAATCGATATACATCTCAAACTTAACCATGACTAAGGCCATATATATATATATATATATATATATATATATATATATATATATATATATATATATATATATATATATATATATATATATATATAGTATTAGGCTACTATAAATATAATTATATATATATACACAATTGTATTTAAATCTATTTGATTGTATAAAATCCTAAAATAAATTCATAATAATTCTACTAAGTCATGGCAACCTAACATGGCTTTCTACCTGGTGGGGTTGGCTAGGTTAGAGTCCAAATACATTTTATAGTCAAATCGAACTCGAAAAGTCAACCAATGAGTCTCTTATGTCATTCGCAAATAAATAGCACATGGAAACTCGATTGAGTGGGACACCCATAGAATGTGCATCGTAGACTCAAAATAGGTCAAAACCATATATTAGGTCAAATGGTTTTCATCATTGTCGAGTCCCAAACTCAAGTTGGAAGTTAGGTCTAGAATTGCGGTAAATTATCAAGTTGCCTAAATTGACCCGAAGTTGTGTGAAGTCAAAAGAATGTTAGGGAAAAAGTTTGGGTGGGACATAATATATCAAATTAGGTAAACTTGTCTACCTCCAAGCTCATAAAAGACGTTTTAAAAGATTGGCATTTTTTGTGCTTCAAAAATTAAAGCTACCAAAAAGTACATCTATAATCATAATTAAAGATAAAATATAATCTAATAAATAAAAATCATATATAAAATAATTTTGAAAAATCATGGTGCTTACAATCTACCCACCTTAAAAGATTTTCGTCCTCGAAATTCAATAACTCAATAATGATAAGGGAGAAGGCACTTTTCGAACATTGAACAAATGTTTGGTCTTATCTTTAAACATTTAAGGGACGTACTCAAAAAGGTTGCTTCTCTAGCCTAAAAGAAACAACTAGCCAACTAATACTAATTCAACCATCTATAATTGGTTTCCTACGATCCATGTCCACTAACTCCTTTCTAAATTTGAAAGGTTGCCACCTTATTTACCTACTAGGGATCCTCACAGGTTATTGGGATTATCTAGGTAGAGCTTATGAAACTTAAATTGTGCATCTAGTCTAAACGTCTAACTATATCCTCATAACCATAAATTATATCAGTCTCTTTTTACCTGGCCAAGCTAAGTGATACCTACCATTCTGTCTAATCCTAACTATACAACTGATAGGGCATAATAGTAAATGGGTTGGGTTAGGCTATGTTTGGGTTCTTCTTGTAGAGGGTCAATCTCTACACTAAAACTACCACTCATTCTTGATCAAGTGACTACTATAAGAGCGTAACCAAGTACGATCATATATTTATTTCTATAATGAGAATGCCTACCCACCTTTGGTCAAACTACCCCATCAAACACATGATGCCCTAAAATTTTATGTCATGACCCGCATCCAGTGTAAGGGCACGAGAAGTGGGTACGTCCAGCCTACGTCGCAGTGTCGACGGTAGAATGCTGTCCTAGGTCACAACATCTAGCAATAACCAAACCTTTACAATGATATACACTCCAAAAGGAGAACAATATAAAGGTACAATTCAATCACAACATCTAAGGAGGAATAAAGAGAATAGATGAAAAGATAAGATAAAAGAGTAATCTCCAACCAGCTACAAATTAGAGTAAATCTGAATATACAAATATCTATCAATATCCAGAAACTGAAAGTACATGAAATAAGACAACTAATGAAAACTATTCTAGAAACTAATCTAGTCAATAGGCAAGTCCTCAGCAACTGTAGGATCCTCCTGAGGGTCCAAGTCATCGGTGTCATCTAAGCCTGTGCCATAATATGTAGGACAGAACTCCTCCTCATCACCTGTAATATTTTCAACAGTCCAATCAGGACGAGAACGAGGACAATACATCTCACGCAGTTCATATCTTGACAGGAAATATAAAGCATGTGATAGGCTAAGATACATGAAATGCTGTAAAAAATAAGCATGAAAAGAAGAAAGAAACTGATAAAACAAGCTATCTATATATGATAAAAGAGAACTGTAAGTGACTATGTGATTTAGAGTACAAGATAGACATGTGAAAGGCTTGATTTGCACATGATTACACTACTTTGGAATTGTTCACATGACTATTTCTACTCCTACATGCCCCAATCAATACACAAAGATCTAGACATGTTATGTTATTGTACATGATAATTTATACATGAAGCTCATGAGATCATAAGAGTACATGAGAGCACATGAGTATACATGAATAATAAGAGTCCATAGAATACATGATGTTCATGAAAAGCACATGACACGATGTATTCGATGCACCCGAGGGGATAACATCTCATGTAAAGATCCATATAGTACTAATCCGTGATAATGTTGGTCGGCATCAAGTAAATTAAACTATGACAAGAATATAATTCCTAACAAGTATAAAACGGTCAAAGAATGTACTCGCCTGATATCCTGGCTTTCTGATGAGAAAATGAGTCTGAAATGGAGTATTTGAGTCCTATTTTAGAGCAACACAGGTCACAACATGTCTAACATGAAATAAGAATAGTCTATAATGCATTCTAAATGATTCTAGGTCCTTCTAGGTCAAAGTCAACCCTTGGTCAACTCTGGTCAAATCTAGTCAACTCTGGTCAAACCTGGTCAACCATAAGTCAACTAGTCTGTCTACCAAATTTTAGGTCAAACACAAATTTTCTAGTCCTTCTAAGCTCATTTGAGTTGATTTGGATCAAGTTTGACTTAAAGTTGACTTTTGTCAACTTGGTCGACTTGATAGTCAACTAGGCCAATATAGGCTCATGAGGTCAATCCTAATCTGACTCATAAGCCTAGAATATATCCTATAGTAACAATAACACATACTTATATATTATATTCATTCATTACATATGTGTATGAATATAGATATATAGTATCACACCATATAAAGTATACCATTCAAACTACATAGAGGAAATACCTATATATGAATTCAAGGTAGAGGATATCCACAATTGAATCAAGTATATATATCTACTAAACATATGGAAGCATAAGTGATATCAAAAGGAAATAAAAGAAAAAGGAAGGAAAGGGAACTAAGGATTATCTCAGTATAGGAATCCTGAGTTTAAAGCCAAGGAATACCAAAACAAATATGAGAGCTCATGCTCACTGAACTGGAATGAACCCAAAGCGGTTCTCAGTCTTCAAACTGAGAATTAAGTTACTCAACTAACATCAAAACCTGAGAATGGATTAATGTATAACCTTAAGTCAAAAATCTGAAATTGAAATCAATTCAAAATAATTTCAAAGTTCACAAACCAAAACCGGAAATAAGTGTGACAACAACAAATAAATAAACATGAGAATGCTATCAATATCTCAAACCTGAGATTAATTAAAACCTGAGAACATATAGACAATGTAAAGAAAAATTAAAAATAAAAACAAAAAAAACTGAGAATAAAACTTCAAATAAACCAGGGATTATAAATCTCAAAACCTGAGATTGTCTCCACACAATCTGAGAACATCAACCAAACTATAGCAATCTCAGGAAATCAAATAGTCTTAAACCCAATCAATACAAATTTTACCCCAAAAACCTGAAACCGAAGTTCACAGTGAAAAACCAATTCGAAAAGCAATTAGATAATCAAAACTCGAAATCAAGTAGGAAATCTAGTGTACCATGGTAGGTAACATCCCCACGTGTCCACACGAACCTAGAAGTGTCCATGAAGTGGACACAATCGTGTCAAAACAAAACAAGTGCAAGTATCAGCACTGGGTCACACGCGTGCAGTACAATCGTCGTGGGGACGCACACATCGATCTAGAACTCGACACAGGCCACGTCTTGCCTCATGATCGTGCACGAAGGTCGACCAAGCATAGGTCTAGGTGTCCAACACCCTGCCACATGATCACGTGTCCACGTGTCGAAGAATCACACGCGTATCTGAGCCAGCCTGCACGCACGTGTACGACAGGCCCTGATCTGTGCGGCTCGATTTACGAGTCCGACATGAAACGATATGACATGGCACTTGGGGACTGATGTGTCAGTCATGTCCCCAAGCGATACACCAAGTTTTGCATGTCCAAGTGGCACAGACACTGCGCACTCCTACCCGATCAGCAGGGCATGCGCGCGAGGGCTCGTACGGCGTGTCCTGTCCAAATTGGGACACAAAAATGACAAGACACGATGCTCAATGCCTGGGAAAATGAAAACACACATGTAGGGCTATAATCCTTTTCAAACGGATTTCAAAATTACGAACACAAATTCCTTTGTGGCATTTCATCAAACACCAATACAAGAACACTGATACGTATCCGATACGGACACCAAATGAATACAAATTCCTACGAAACTCATTCTATAGCTAGGGGACACCTAGATGGATGCATCTACGAGAAAAATTCATAAAATTATAGAGTTTTGGAGAAATTACCTATTGAGATGAATTTCCTATAGAAAGCTCCAAATGTGTAGCCTCCTTGCGGCTCCAAAGCTCCAATGCACTTCAATTCTGAATTTTCTCACCATCAATAATTTATAAACAAAGATCAGAACCTAATACAAAAGACTAGGGTTTAAAAGGAGAAGAAATAAAAAATATAGGAGGGATACTTACTTAGGTTTTTGCCAGAAGGAGGAGGAATAGAAAAGAGAAACGATTCTTATTATAAGATATTAAATAGGGTTTCCCCCCTTGACCTAGCTTGGCCGACCATAATATAATGGGCTAGGGTTTCCTAATGGTTGGCTTGGGCCTCTTTCTATGGTTAAAATAAAACATTAAATAAAAAAGTTTCTAACCAGCCTCTAATCAAAAGCTTGCTAAATAGCTTCTAACCTGAGACTATCTAGAATAGGATTACTAACCCTAACAAATCATGCTACTAGGTCACTAAGTCATGGTGAGACACTAGGCTAGGTTGCACCAAGGCTATACTGTCACAGGCCAAAATTATAACACCAGTAATATAATATATTAAAATAATCAAAAGAATTTACAATTACTAAAATACCGTTAAATAGAAAAATGGATGTGACAAATCTACCATCCTTAAAAGAATTTTGTCCTTGAAATTAAAGACAAAACTGAATAGATGAGAAGGATAGAAAGTCATACCTCACGGCGAAAAAAGATAAGGGTATTTCTCGCGCATCTCATCCTCCCTCTCCCAGGTAGACTCACCTGGAGAGTGGTGCCTCCAAGCTACGCGAACCAAGGGTATCGTCTGGTTCCTCAGCACCTTCTTCTGTCGATCCAGAATCTCCACAGGGTGTTCTGGATAACTAAGAGTAGAGCCTACCTCGATCTCGAAATGGTCCAGTACATGGCTGGGATCTGCCACATACCGTCTCAACTGTGACACGTGAAATACATTATAGACTCCCTCTAATGCAGGGGACAAGTCCAGTCTGTATGACACGTCACCGACTTTTTCGCTGATGACAAAAGGTCCGATGAAATGCGAACTAAGCTTTCCACCTCCACCAAAATGAATAGTACCACGCGTCAGAGATATCCTCAGGAACACCAGATCTCCAACCTAGCACAAACATGCTCTCAAGCTTAACTATAACAATAACATGATCAAACAAAAATCACAAAACAAAAATCCTAATCCTAAGTCTAAGCTGTACCTCAAAATACAAAGGTCTTCGGTGGCTATCGGCCCAATGCCGCTGTCTGTCATGCACCACGCGAAGTCGATCTTTGATGAGTTTCACCTTCTCGGCTGCGTTAACAACCATCTCAGGTCCCAATAAAGCTCGCTCTCCAACGTCATCCTAAGACAAGGGTGTATGACATCTACGCCCGTACAGTGCCTCGAATGGTGACATCCTAATACTGGCCTGAAAACTGTTGTTGTATGTAAACTCTATTAAATACAAATAATCCTTCCAGAAACCTCCAAAATCCAAGACACAAGTCCGCAACATGTCCTCGAGTGTCTGAATAGTCCTCTCTGACTGTCCGTCCGTCTGAGGGTGGTATGCAGTACTGAACTTGAGCTGAGTGCCCAAACTAGTCTGCAGACTCTGCCAGAAATGGAAAGTAAAGAGACTATCCCAATCTGAGACAATGCTCACTGGAACTCCGTGTATCCTGACAATCTGCCGCATATACATCTCTGCTAGCCTTTCAGTCGACGTACCCACTTTAAATGGCAAAAAGTGGGCTGATTTGGTCAACCTGTCTATGATGACCCAAATTGCGTCTTTTTTCTCCTAGTGTACGCGGCAATCCAGAATCAAAGTCCATCGTAATGTGCTCCCACTTTCACTCTGGAATGGGCAATGGCTGTAACAGTCCTTCTGGCCTCTGCCTTAACCTGCTGACAGACTAAACATCTGGGTACGAAGCGAGCTACCTCCCGCTTCATCCCATACCACCATACATGCTCCTTCAGATCCTTATACATCTTGTTGGCACCTAGATGCATAGAGTACTGAGAACGATGGGCCTCCTGCATAACCTGCTCCCGAAGCTCTCTGCTAGGCACACACAGTCTGGAACCGTTCCTTATTGTGTTGTCTTCTGCAAGAATAAACTCATCATCCACCAATCCGGCTTGAACCTGCTCTCGGATATACCACAGAGTAACATCCTCGAACTGAGTTGACTTGATCCTCTCCATCAGGTCCGACTGAATCTGAAGGCCCCACATCTAAATCTGAACTCCTGGCACCATCACCTCGATCCCCAGGCTCTCTAAATCTGCAAATAAGTGACGATCCATCGTCAAACACATAGCTATCGGATACCTACTCAAGGCATCGGCAACCACATTGGCCTTCCCTGGGTGATACTGTAAAGAAATATCGAAGTCCTTCATCAACTCCAACCATCTGTGCTGCCTTATGTTGAGCGCTTTCTGTGTAAACACATACTTCAAGCTTTTGTGGTCTGTAAAGATCTCCACATGCTCTCCGTATAGATAGTGATTCTACAACTTAAGAGCAAAAATAACTGCCGTAAACTCCAAATCATGGGTAGGGTAGTTCTTCTCATGCGGACGTAATTGCCTAGATGCATAGGCAATCACCTTCCCATGCTGCTGCAAGACACAACCCAGACCCTTCCCTGAGGCATCACTGTAGATAGTGAACCCGCCTGATCCTGATGGCAATTTCAAAATCGGGGCTGTCGTCAGTCGCTTCTTCAACTCATCAAAAGCAATCTGACATTCCTCTGACCAGATAAACTCTTCGTCCTTCCGGGTCAGCCTAGTCAATGGCTCTACAATCCGGGAGAAATTCTGAATGAACCTCCTGTAGTAACCTGCCAATCCTAGAAAGCTCCTGATCTTCGCAACTGAACTCGATGCTGTCCATGCCTCAACTGCTCTATTCTTCTTCGGGTCTACAGAGATCCCATTTCCGGTCACAACATGACCTCGAAAATTAACTTGATCCAGGAAGAACTCATACTTCGAAAGCTTGCCGTAAAGCTGCTCCTTCCTGAGAGTCTCCAAAACCACTCTCAAATGCTCCTCGTGCCCCTCTGGGGTCTTCGAGTATACCAAGATGTCGTCGATGAACACCACCACGAACTTGTCCAAGTACGGGTGGAATACCTTGTTCATCAAGTTCATGAATACCGTCGGGGCGTTAGATAACCCAAACGGCATCACCATGAACTCAAACTGGCCATACCGTATCCTGAATGCTGTCTTCGAAATGTCCTCCTTCTTTACCTTCACTTGATGGTAACCTGACCTCAGATCAATTTTGGAGAATACCATCGCTCCGCTCAACTGATCGAACAGATCATCGATCCTCGACAGCGGGTACTTGTTCTTGATCGTGAGGCTGTTGAGAGCCCTATAGTCGATACACATCCGTACAGACCCATCCTTCTTCGGCACAAAGAGTACTGGTGTACCCCATGGTGAAGAACTCGATTGGATGAAGCCTTTGTCCTGTAACTCATCCACCTACTTCTTCAACTCCACTAGCTTGTTGTTGTTCACTCTATAGACGTGCTGAGATATCGGCTCTGTGTCGGGCACCAAATCTATAGAGAACTCCACATCTCTGTCTGGAGGTAACCCTGGCAACTCTTCCGAAAATACATCCATGAACTCAGCTATCAATGGATGTGGCACGCTCTGCTCCTCTACTAAAACTCCGCAGAAGACTATGCTGCTCTGGTCTGTCTCTCGTCTGGTGAACTCGAACTCTGGCTCTCCTGGCACTCTGAAGAGAACTCTACCATCGTGACAATCTATACTGGCATGGTGTCTACTCAACCAATCCATACCGAGTACAATATCGTAGTTCGGTAATGGCATTACGAGCAGACTCACATCCAGTTCTCGGTCTCCCAAAACTACTCTCCGATCCTTACAAACATCACGGACGAGGATGATACCACCCCAGTCGTGATCTTGTAAGCCCTAGGCAATGGTTCAGAAGAAAGCTGGTGTTTAACAACAAAAGATATAAACACAAAACTATGGGAAGCCCCCGAATCAAATAAAGCGAATGCAGGAAAGGAGTCGAGAAGAACAGAAACTGCTATTAGGTCTCCCTTTGCCTCTGCATCCTCGACTGAAAAGGCGAAGACTCACCCCTGCTGACCTCCTCTGGTCTGCTGCTGGTGCTGGGTAAACTTCTGCTGCTGGGTCGATAATGGTCCTTTCTGCTGCCCTGCCGGAGCCTTGGCTCCTGCTCCATGTGCTGTACGTCCCGAAGACATGGGACAGTCCCCCAGCTGGTGCTCCGCTGAACCGTAAAGGAGGCACTTGCCTAACCTCTTCCTATATTCGTTCCACATATGTCCTGGCTTCTTACAGAAAGTGCAACTGCTGACTTGCTGCTGTCTAGGCGCCTGTTGTATCTGCTTCTGCTGAAAAGGCGTACGACCCTGATTTTGGAACTGCTGCTGCTGGAACGACTTCTGCTGGTGTTGCTGCTGATAATGGGGCCTCTTGTCCTGGCCTATACTGTCGCTGCCTCCATATGAATCATGACCTCTCTTCAGTTTCAGTTCGAGGTCGTCCTCCGCTGCCATAGCTTCCGTCAAAATCTTCTCGAAAGTAGCATTTCTGTTGCTCTTGGTCAAGGACTTGACTTCCTTAATTAAGCCCTTCCTGAATCTCTTAGCCTTCGCTATCACGCTTAGGCCCTCCATAAATCTTCCCAGACGACATAACTCTCCTGCGTACTCCTCTACTGTCTGGTTTCCCTGGACCAGATTCTCAAACTGCGTCTCCAAGGTGCCAAGTGCTGTGTCGGAGAAGAACTTCTCCTTGAAGAGCTTCTTGAAAGCCTTCCAAGTCTACCCCTATATACCAACCCTGGGGTCGATCTGGTACCATATGCGGGCAAGGTCTTGCATCTGGCTGCCCGCTGCTTCTATCTGAAGCCTAGCTGGTATTTCCGTGAGACGAAAGATCTCCTCTATATGTTCGATCCAGTTGTCGGCATATAGGATACCCTCGGTACCCTTGAAGTCTCACGACCGCATCTTCTGGAAGTCCTGAATGCCTAGAGTCCTCGACTGGTACGGCTGTATTTGCCCTTCCTGTGGTTGGGCGGTCACCTTCTCTACTGCCACCATGGCTAACTGATGGGCATTGTCAATGCCCTGCCTCATATCCTCCGCCTGGCATCACTGAGTCTCCATCATCTACTGCATGAAGGCAAAAAACTGTCCTATATCAACTGTCCCTTGAACCCCGGGGGTAGCCCTCGGAACCGATGGAGGAACACCCCCAAAAGTTGCAGACGGTCCCACCTAAGCTGGAACAAGAGGTGCTATGGTACCCGGGCCCTGCTGAGTCGGACGAGAAGTGGCAGACCTCTTAGCGGTATCCTTTTGACCAGAGCGCTGCGATCGTGTCTCCACCATCCTGAAGACAGATCAAAACAAAGAATCAATTACTAAGAAGGAAGCGATATAATCAAAGGAGGATAGTTCTTTTCAAAAGAAGGCAATTAGCAGCAAGAATTAGATAAGAGTTTTCCTAATGTGATTGAGTACCTTAACTTATATCCTATATCCTACTGCAGGCTGTAGCAATACTTTAGTTCGAGTACCGCTACGAAATCGTACTAGTTGCAACTGGACCTGCATGGGCCACCACTAAAAATGTGTCACAACCCGTACCCAGTGTAAGGACACGAGAAGTGGGTACGTCCAGCCTACGCCACAGTATCGGCGGTAGAACGCTATCCTAGGTCACAACATCTAGCAATAACCAAACCTGTATAATGATATACACTCCAATAGGAGGATAATATAAAGGTACAACTCAATCACAGCATCTAAGGAGGAATAAAGAGAATAGATGAAAAGAAAAGATAAAAGAGTAATCTCCAACCAGCTACAAATGAGAGTAAATCTGAATATACAAACATCTATCAATATCCAGAAACTGAAAGTACATAAAATAAGACAACTAATAAGAACTAGTCTAGAAATCTAATCTAGTCAATAGGCAAGTCCTCAACAACTGTAGGATCCTCCTGAGGGTCCAAGTCACCGGTGTCATCTAAGCCTGTGCCATAATATGTAGGACAGAACTCCTTCTCATCACCTGTAATATTTTCAACAGTCCAATCAGGACGGGAACGAGCACAATACATATCACGCAGTTCATATCTTGATAGGAAATATAAAGCATGCGATAGGCTAAGATACATAAAATGCTGAAAGAAATAAGCATGAAAAGAATAGAGGAACTGATAAACAGAGCTATCTATATATGATAATAGAGAACTGTAAGTGACTATGTGATTTAGAGTACAAGATAGACATATGAACGGCTTGATTTGCACATGATTATACTAAAGAGTTTGTACATGATTACACTACTTTGGAATTGTTCACATAATTATTTCTACTCCCCTTGCCCCAATCAATACACAAGGATCTAGACAGGTTATGTTATTATACGTGATAGTTTATACATGAAGCTCATGAGATCATGAGAGTACATGAGAGCACATGAGTATACATGAATAATAAGAGTCTACAGATTACATGATGTTCATGAAAAGCACATGACATGATGTATTCGATGCACACGAGGGGGATAACATCTCATGTAAAGATCCATATAGTACTAATCCCTGATAATGTCTTGTAAGTATCAAGTAAATTATACTATGACAAGAATATAATTTCTAACAAGTATGAAACGGTCAGATAATGTACTCGCCTGATATCCTAGCTGTCTGATGAGAATATGAGTCTGAGCTGGAGTATCTGAGTCCTATTTTGGAGCAACACAGGTCACAACATGTCTAACATGAAATAAAAATAGTCTACAATGCATTCTAAATGATTCTAGGTCCTTCTAGGTCAAAGTCAACCCTTGGTCAAATCTGGTCAACTCTGGTCAAACCTGGTCAACCATAAGTCAACTAGTCTGTCTACCAAATTTTAGGTCAAACACAAATTATCTAGTCCTTCTAGGCTCATTTGAGTTGATTTGGATCAAGTTTGACTTAAAGTTGACTTTTGTCAACTTGGTCGACTTGATAGTCAACTAGGCCAATATAGGCTCATGGGGCCAATCCTAATCTGACTCATAAGCCTAGACTATATCCTATAGTAACAATAACACATACTTATATATTATATTCATTCATTACATATGGGTATGAATATAGATATATAGTATCACACCATATAAAGCATACCATTCAAACTACATAGAGGAAATACCTATATATGAAATCAAGGTAGAAGATATCCACAATTGAATCAAGTATATATATCTACTAACATATAGAAGCATAAGTGATATCAAAAGGAAATAAAAGAAAAAGGAAAGAGAGGAACTGAGGATTATCTCAGTGTAGGAATCCTGAGTTTAAAGCCAAGGAATACCAAAACAAATATGAGAGCTCATGCCCACTGAACTGGAATGAACCCAAAGAGGTTCTCAGTCTTCAAACTGAGAATTAAGTTACTCAACTAACAAAACCTGAGAATAGATTAAGGTATAACCTTAAGTCTAAATCTAAAATTGAAATCTATTCAAAATAATTTCAAAGTTCACAAACCAAAACTGGGAATAAGTGTGACAGCAACAAATCTATAAACGTGAGAATGCTAATAATATCTCAAACCTGAGATTAACTAAAACCTGAGAACATATTAGACAATGTAAAGAAAAACTGAAAATGAAAACAAGAAAAACCTGATAATGAAACTTCAAATTAAACTGGGATTATAAATCTCAAAACCTGAGATTGTCTCCACAAAATCTGAGAACATCAACCAAACTATAGCAATCTCAGGAAATCAAATAGTCTTAAACCCAATCAATACAAATTTTCCCCCAAAAACTTGAAACATAAGTTCATATTGAAAAACCAATTCGAAAAGCAATTAGATAATCAAAACTCGAAATCAAGTAGGAAATCAAGTGTACCATGGTAGGTAACATCCCCACGTGTCCACACGAACCTAGACGTGCCCACAAAGTAGACACAATCGTGTCAAAACAACACAAGTGCAAGTATCAGTACTGGGTCACACACGTGTAGTGCAATCATCGTGGGGACGTGCACATCGATCTAGAACTCGACACAGGCCACATCTTGCCTCGTGATCGTGCACGAGTGTCGACCTAGCCTATGTCTAGGTGTCCAATACCCTGCCACACGATCATGTGTCAACGTGTCGAAGAATCACACGCGTATCTGAGCCGGCCTGTACGCGCGTGCACGATAGGCCCTGATCCGTGCGGCTCGATTTACGAGTCCGACAAGAAACGAGATGACATGTCACTTGGGGGATGACGTGTCAGTCATGTCCCTAAGCCATACACCATGTTTCGCGTGTCCAAGTGGCACAGACACTACGCACAGCCACCCGATCAGTAGGGCACGCGCGCGAGGGCTCATGAGGCGTGTCCCGTCCAAATTGGGACACAAAAATGACATGACATGATGCTCAGTGCCTGGGAAAATGAAAACACACAAGTAGGGCTACAATCCTATTCAAATAGATTTCAAAATTACGAACAAAAAATCTTTTGTGGTATTTCATCAAACACCAATACAAGAACACTGATACGTGTTCGATATGGACACCAAATCAATACAAATTCCTACGAAAATCATCCTACAGCTAGGGGACACCTAGATGGATGCATCTACGGGAAAAATTCATAAAATTATAGAGTTTTGGAGAGATTACCTATTGAGATGAATTTCCTATAGAAAGCTCCAAATGTGTAGATCCTTCTTGCGGCTCCAAAACTCCAATGTACTTCAATTCTGAATTTCTTCACATCAATAATTTATAAACAAAGATAAGAACCTAGTGCAAAAGACTAGGGTTTAAAAGGAGAAGAAATAAAAAATATAGGAGGGATACTTACTTAGGTTTTTCCCAGAAGGAGGAGAAATAGAAAAGAGAAACAATTCTCATTATAAGATATTAAATAGGGTTTCCCCCCTTGACCTAGCTTGGCCGGCCACAATATAGTGGGCTAGGGTTTCCTAATGGTTGGGCTTGGGCCTCTCTCTATGGTTAAAATAAAACATTAAATAAAAAAGTTTCTAACTAGCCTCTAATCAAAAGCTTGCTAAATAGCTTCTAAACTGAGACTATCAAGAATAGGATTACTAACCCTAACAAATTATGCTACTAGGTCACTAAGTCATGGTGAGACACTAGGCTAGCTTGTACCAAGGCTATACTGTCACAGGCCAAAATCACAACACCAATAATATAATATATTAAAATAATCAAAAGAATTTACAATTACTAAAATACACTTAAATAGAAAAATGGATGTGACATTTTATAATCCTTGCATACTAGTTGCAAAATCCATACCACTAGATATCTATGGAATATGTCATCTCTAATCCCCTTATATCTATTAAGCAACCAAAATTCAATAAGCAAACTAATTTATACTATAACTTAAGAATTTCTAATAAATTTCATATAGCACGATCATTCGTCGCTTCGAAATAGGAAGAGACGAGAAGCAATAACACGATAAAGCAAAGGAAGAATAGTCGAAAGCAATACGAAGTTCAAGGACGGTAGAGAAATTTCTAAAAGAATTATCAAGGCAGTTGTGGATTGAGATTCCTATGGGTTTAATCATATTCGCAGGCCCGCTCGGTACAATAATATAACCAAAACGGCTAACACGACCTACATGGGCCACCAAAAAATGTAACGCCCCAGTCCCAAAATGCGTAGGACTAGGAGAACATATACAAGCCAGCTATGTATCGAGCCCCCAGCCCAGATCGAGTACGTATAAGCTGTCTGGTTATTCTAAATCAACTATATCTCAATCCACTAAATCATGATAAAAATGACGAATCAAGTGCACCAAGGTTGATCAGGCCATAATACACTGATTCTAGAATAGATAAATATATTGGAGTGGATCTCCAATAATATATTTATCATGAACAAGCTAGGATAAAAGATGAAGCTTGTAAAAGACTAAGCTATAATAATAGCAAGAATCAAATATAGGACAAAATATAAACAAGAAAGAGAATGACAATAGCTACAACCAAATATAACTGAAATCCTGGAGAAGCACTCAACATCCCATAATATATTCTACCTTGATGTCACGATCCGCACCCGCTTTTCGGGATATGAGTGCGTGTCGAAGCCAGCCTACACCGCAGTATCGGCGGTAGAATGTTGTCAAGGCCATGATGCTCAAAATCACATAAAATAATAACTTTTTGCTCATTCACAATAACTAAATTAAATTTACAATATTTATAAGTTTACATTTGCTAAAATATACAATGTCTCACAAAACTAATACAACAAATATTAAACCATCCAACTAGTCTTCTAGGTTGACCTTCGCATATACCCATGTCTTCCGAATGCTAAGAGTTATCGCGGCTAACCTGAAAAATGTTGGTTTCCAGTCAGGAATGAAACGAGTACAATCCAAGCATGCAGTTCCAAATATATGATAATGACTATAAGAACATGGAATAGAGAATGACATATATGATGAATGAAATAACTATAAAACATGGCATAAAAAGTATGGTGAAACAGTTAATCATAAACTATAAGGACACATAAACACATGGAACAAGGGAACATAACCATCTACATGATTTGAAGTACACCTTTCAATATGTGATCAGGCTAGTCCACTATACCGTACAGTCTACATAGGATTTATATCCTTACGGTCTATATTGCATGAAATAAAATGCGGTCTACACTGTCTAAATTGTATGAAATAAAACACGGTCTATACTGTCTAAATTGTATGAAATAAAGTATGATCTATGGGGTTGATCACATATCTACTTAGTACGTACTTCTCCATCCGACTACTACTCATTGATTAGTTATGACAACAAATCACGAAACGCGGTAAAATAAAATATGGCATCATGACAAAAATCTATATGACACTAACCCGTGTACTGACTGTGGCAAGAATCATATATGTATCACTAATCATGTAATTATAGTAATAAACAATACTAAAAACTATATGAACTATACTCGCTTGGTGTCCTGAGCTACTGATAAAGGTCTGGTGCAGCAAAGAAAGCCAACTGTCACAAACGTCCTCGGATGCTGAAATAAACATCATGAACGTATTTCGTATAAAAAAATGTCTAAAAATGCCTACCCAAAAGTCCAATTCTGGACATAGGGGCAAAATCATAATTTTGGATCAAAACGATGTCTGCTGTTGGACCCGATTTGCACCGAAAAGCGTACCAGTATCTACGGTCTCTAAAGTCATCAAACTATATATCCATGGATCCGGTTTAACGATATGAACCCAACCGTATGTTCAAAGTTGGATTTCGGTGGGCCATGCACAATTTTGCCGTCGGATCGGGTGTGGGCCCATCAAAAGGGTGTTCCGGTCGAGCTTTTCAAAATCGGACCAAACTTGGCATACAGGACCAGAAAAATAATGCGGTCTTGTTGGCACAAGTTTTCTTTTAAGATGACGAACATGCACGAAGTTATGGGCTAGTTTACAAAGGGGCCGATACGGGATATCTTAACAGATACGCCTCGATTTCGTCGCACACGCACAACAAAATTGAGACCATCAAATCCCAAACGTCGACAACATCCATACACGTATTTCGATGCTCATGGGTTGTGACCATGTCGCCGGGTTTATCGGGGCGCACGCCGTATCAGAGAATTTTTTCCAAAAATCCTACAGTTTTGAAAACAATTTTCGTCAATTTTGGAAAATCGATTTCTCGACGCATAATCGATGATATCTAATTCTGTAAAAAGGTTTTGGAAGCCCTATATGTTGTCTTTCACTGTTTTTAATTAGTTTTTGAAAACCCCTAGTATTTAGTTCAAAAACAGTCTTTCAAAACAAGGCTATGGTTGTTCCTAAACTATTTATTAAACAGTTTTTTCTTCGTATTTGAATCGATTTTTCTGGATCGATTCCTCCTTATTACTCCAATCTATTTACTGGGACTTCGAGAGGGTTGTATAGGCTATATCTATAGGATTTTTTAGATCCAAATTTAATCGAGTAAGTAGTGAGATAAATGGGTCGAAAGTTTGGTACCTGGCTGGTCAGTTTTGAAACAGGGTATCCCTGCTCGACGAAAAAAGTGACCGTGGCGGTGCTCCGGCGGTCCACTGCGTCGCGCAGGCGGTGGAAAGGGGTCGCCCATGGTCGTCTGGGTTTGGGAGAGGTCCGGGACGGCTCTGGGTTCGCGCGATGAAGGATTCGTCTCGAGATTGGTAGGTCTCGTAAGTTTCTTTGGATACCAGGAGGTTCCCGATCTAATTAAATCAAAATTTAAATTGGATTTTATTCGATCCAATAGAGAATAGGATTAGGTTAGATCATGAGAAAATTTGATTCGAATTGATGTAAGATTGATCGAGTTTTGCTTATTCAAAATCCGGAAGAACACTATTGTTGTTTCAATTCGGTTTGAAGGGGTCGCGGGAAATTGGAGTTACTTTCTCGCAAGAAATTGGAGTTACTTTCTCGCAAGAAATTTGCGAGGACATGTTTGGTTTCTTTTTCTTTTTCTTTTTTTTTCTTTTTTTTTTTCTTTTTTTTTCTTTTATTTCTTTTTTATATAACACACACACACACACACACACACACACACACACACATATATATATGGACACTAAAAAAATAAATAAATATATAAAAAAATTGTAAAATATATAGACAAATATTTTGTACAAATATTACCTCTTATAAATATAATATGACAACTTAAACAAAATATTTAATTTAACAGAAGGCTATCAATTATATAAAAATGTTATAAAAATAAAAATCCTTAATAATTTAAAGAAAATATTACTATAAAATGTATTAAGTAAAATAAATAAAATAAATTCTAAAAAATTTAGGGGGGTTTTACATCCTATCCAACTTATAAAAATTTCGTCCTCAAAATTAAAAATAATCTTAATACCATGGAACAACGAGATTTAATACAAAGGGAGGGTAAGTACGTCAAATCGTAACTCGTTGATAAAGGAGGTGGTTATCACGGAATCCAAATCGACGCCATATTCAACACGATGGGGTATTCTCCATTCAAGACTCTACCCAACTTATAGGAACTGGCTACCCATAAAAATAATCGTTATAAACTTTGAGTAGGTCAATTTCTAAGGGAGACACGAGAGTATTGGACACTTCTAACTGCGGTCACGGGTTCTAAGTGAACCTCGATATTGCCATGACATTCTTCTTCTCTAAGAGAACGATCATAATTTAATATCGTTGTTATTGACCATGCTTTTTAACAAGATGGTAGAAATATCTTGTTCGACTATAACTAGAACATGACGGTTCAAAGGAATTTCAGTATTTTGCCTAACATGAGTACTTAGAGATGAGATTGAAGAATTTAAGGAAAAAAAAAGTTTATGGGCCAAGAGATGAGAGTCCTTAGTAAGTGCAGAAAACCTTTCTATAGAATTTGATTAGGTACGTGTTTGGATTCTTTAAGTCATAATGACTAGCGTGTGCGGGTTGGTGTTTGGTGTTGGAGGCATGGGCTTTCTTGGGTGGATTGCATATGCCATAGATGTGACACGTCTTGCATGAATCATGGTATCATGGTATTCAGTTTATTTGAGAGAATGGGTCGATATTGTATGGTTAAAATCAATAGGGACAGAAATAGGCATATATGCTTTGTTCTAAGGGAATTACATCATACATGTGGTGTAATTGAAATGGATCACAGGGAAGCGTATTTGTCACGACCTGCACCCTGAGGAAGGGCACGAGAACATGGTACGTCCAGCCTATGTCGCAGTGTCGGTGGTAGAATGTTGTATAGTTCGTCTATAACATCTAACATCTAACAACAATATGATATAAACATCTCATCTCCGCACAGAGGTATAATATAACATCTCAACTCTATATCTCAATCACAAGTCTAGGAAAGATAGAGCACGATATGGAATAAGATAAAAGGAGACAACTGAATATATAAAGTAGAGTCATCACAACACACATATAGATGTCTACACAAATAAGTACAAGTCCTGAATATAAATAAGTCTCAATTAACAATCGGAACAATCTGATACAAATAGAAAGCTATAAGTACTAGACTAAACTAGGCACCCTCTACTGAGCTAGATGCTCCTCAGGCTCCTGAATATCACCCTCATATGCCCCATAGAAGGTAGGGCAGTCACCATCATCATCTATAATATTTTGTCAACATATACAGTCAGGATTGGAACGAGCACATATACTCTAGCAATTCAAGATAAATGACAAGCCCTATGAGTATGAAATAATAATGAGATTCTTGATGATCAAGTTATAGAGGTAATGTATGATGAAAAGACAAGGGTACAAGATCATATGAGAACAGGCAGATATGTAAAAATGAGTAAACCTGCCATGCAAGGTATGTAATAGACATCTTAGAGGATTAGTGTTTTGACCAGTGATTTAAAATACTAATTTGTCATGTGAACGGCTAAAGAGAGAGAGATCTGAAAAACTATACACTTACGTGTGTGGCCGCTATTGTTCACGCATGATGAATAGAATAGAAAGGGTATGTTCACATGTCTCATAGGTATTTTCCCACCCCGGCTAGTACACATAGAATCCAAGTTCTTCGACACACATTTTATTTTTGTGATAGATGCATTAGTCATGATTTATATTGTTCGTGATAGTATGAAACCACGTATCTCTGGTCAAAGAATCCATGAATATACCGATCCATGAGTCCATCGTGTCGTAATCAAGATAAAACACTAGTATAAGATGCATCAATAGATATATCAAGTAAAGAGAACTATCAGAGAATGTACTCGCCTGTTGTCCAGAGCAATAAATATGAATCAAGGCTCAAAGTAGAGTCACAAAGCCTATAGATGAGATACATGTGTTAAATGGGTGTTAGATAGTGTCAAACATGGTTTTCTAGTGAGTGATATGTAATCTAGGTCAAATCTAGGTCAAGTGTTGACTCACAGTTGACATTCAGTCAAAATAGTCAACCTTGGTCAACCCTGGTTATTCTAGGTCTAGTTAACCTATATCAACCCATATCCTACCTATACACTTTATAGCCCCTTTATAAATTACCATATACTAGTATATACCTGTGTATATAGTATACCAATCTATCCTAGGCTTTTAGGTAAATCCTACATTACCTTAGACTATAGGCTAAAACCCTTACTAGGCTAATATCCCTATACCACCTTGATTGATAGGTAACTATCTACCTTAGATATTTAGATAACCATATACTTATATACTCATTTCCTTAGGTAACTTAGGATATGTACATACCTTATATACATACCTAACCTAATGCCTCAAACAAACCCAGAGGGCCATGGCTTCCCATGAGACACAAATGGTTACCTAATGGCCAACCAAGCATTCCCAAAAGGGGGTCAACCATGCTGTCAAGGTCTGCTATTGCTACTGCATAGCCCTCATCCCCTTTTACTAGTTATCCCTTCCTCTAACTCACTGCCTGAACTCAAACCCTCTCAACCTGACACTAAAGCACTTCACTCTCTCATATATGGTTATAGGTAAAACTCATACAACACAATTGCCTAGTCAACCAACTGAACCAACATTCAACTCACTAACATGTAGCCAATGGCCAAGTGGCTATAGCTAAACCCTTTCCGAGGCCAGGCCAGGTTAGGCCAAGGCAACCCACTGCCTCACTTGTGCATCTATGACATGGGCTTGCCCTACTACAGGTGCCCAAGCCCCTGTCCAGGTTATACCCTGTACTGCTAAGTGTAGTACACTCTCTGTATTACTTTCACATTACCAAAATATATATACACTGAATATGACCACTTCTTCACAACTCACAAACAACCCCCCTCCTCTAACTGAAACTTCACATGCCTATGGCCTAAGGCTAACCCTACTCACCTAGGCCCAGGATGCTAACACCATGTTCCTGCCATTTTAAGCAATGCAACATGGTCCAACTCAAGCCAGAATGGCCTTGCAGGCCCTTGCTGCTACTGGCTTGTTTTGCTTCATTTGCTGCTGGCTGCTACTTGCTTCCTTGCAAGCAAAACATGCTACAAACTAAAAGCACTGCTGCACTAGAATGGCAGATGCCAAGGCCCCTTGCCAACTCACTGACACTCAAACACAACACTTGGCACCCTTACTCACTGAAAATCAAACTTACTGATACTCTCTGAAATTTCTTTTCCCTCTAGCATCTGAACCCAACCTTCAGTCTATTACCTATTTCTATATTACCCCCAAATCCTACATATAGGATACTCTCTCCAAATTTCCTGCATATTACTTATACCTAAAAACAAGGTCTGAACAAGGGAGGAAGACAGGTCATGAGAATCTGTTAGGGGATGGACAGTTGCAAAGGCTGTACAAGGATAACATGTTCAGAAACTTATGTGAAAATAGGGGGCTGAACATATAAGTGATTGAACAATTTCAAACAAGGATAGAAACGATGAGAGAACAACATGAACACTCAACAAGGGGTCTGAACGACAATGAAGTAGAGGTGAATCAATAGGCAAGGAATTAGGCAGGGTACATCAAATAGGGTGATAAAACAACATGTAGATGTAATGATATATTATGATAGACTATAACTAAATCACAGTAGACAGGATAATATATAACTAAGCATTGTAGTGGTCACAAATTGACCATTTAATTAGGACATTAAGAATACAGGGGATTAATCATGTAGGCAATGAGTAGTGAGGTATGGGTCTGAACCTGGGGCAGGACAGTAAATCAGACACTGGATTTGGGTTGCACCTCATGGTGACATAGGCTAACTGGCATTGAGTAAATCTTGCCACTGTCTACTGCTCTAAGGAAGTAAGTGTTTAATGGAAAGGGACTAACCAAAAAGTTGAATGCAGGACATACAAATGGATAGAACTACAACACAGGTGGTTACATGGATTTGCAGTATAGTGTATTGGACATACTCTAAGGGGAATGAATCATATGGTGTTGACTGATACAAACATCTAGACACCAGCACCCTACTCTGAGCTAATCCAGTCCTAAGGCCAAAACCACCTCCTCTGATACCCTTGACCTCTGATACATCATTCCAAGAGACCCAAAACTGATTACAAACTAACATCTAAATAATCCTCCATACAACACACTCCATCACATTACATCCATTTATATATATAATATATCTAGATATGAGATGTGTATGTCCTGTTGAACTCGTGTGTGGAAAATTGTCAGAAATTGTGGCAGTCCTGATATGAATCCAATTCTTCTACAACTAGGATTTCTTCCATAGTTTTCTTCTACAACTAGGATTTCATGCATAATTCTTCTATTAATAAAGAAAAATTGGTTAATAGACTAATAGATTAATAGATTTGATAACCCAATATCTTCTACAACTAGGATTTCATCCATAATGGCCAAACAAGAAGAAAAAAAATAAACTAGGGTTTGGAGAAAGAGATCTGAGAAATTAGAAGAGAGCAAAAAATTAAAATAAACTATGTTTGAAAAAATTGATGTTCTTGTTGTTGTTGTTGTTGTTGTTGTTGTTGTTGTTGTTCTTGTTCTTGTTCTTGTTCTTCTTCTTTTTCTTGTTCTTGTTCTTCTTCTCCTTCTTGTGAGGAAAGAGAGAAGAGCAAAAAATAAATAAAAAGTTGACTTATATACTCACATGTTGGCTAACCCTGAGTAATTTTTTCAATGGCAAACTTGTAAATAAATCAAAATTTACTTTTGGCTAGTCCTGGTCAACTTTTCATCTGTCCTTATAAATAGCCTTTTTAATGCATTCTACCATCATCATTGTCAGCAACTTGTTTTGCCATGCCCATTCCGTCTCTTCAGACGCTATTATCTAACTTGTGATCATTGGTAATTATGAGAAATTATTCAGTAGGATGGGCTCATCACCATGTCATTAGTGAGTTTTGATCCCCCTCCAATAAGAACATGACATATCATTTTTTGTTTAGGAGTATATTATTCTTTTATTGGAGGAGGAATCAAGACTCATCACAGCCACATGGTGAGCGCATCCTTCTGAATAATTTCTTGATAATTCTCTTGCGTGTTTCATCTTCTATGGAACTTGATTTTGGGGATAATAATGATTATTCAGTATGCGTTTATACAGTGAGCAATTATAGAAAAATAAACGCCTTCGATTCATGTGCAAGAAGCCATGGGATCAATATATTACTGTCACTGATGTCTCTTTGAAAAGGATCATACGCTCTAATTTATATATCTTAGTTGGAAAATGAAATTTATGTGTGTGCTGTACTTGGGAAAAGAAATACTAAATGAGTCAATTTTTTGGGCAATTGTCCTGTTGAACTCGTGTGTGGATGTAATGTCCTATTGAACTCGTGTGTGGAAAATTGTTTGGACATGTTTATGTCCAGTTCGTGGGCACTAGGACACACCTATGACACTCTTACATATAACACATTAATTACCAACCATTAGATTTGATTATTAATTGAATTTGGATTTCGAATTTGGTTTATTCCCAATTTTCTGATACATAGTTCACTGCTATTAAAATTCTGAGATTTAATGTATTCTTAAACTATTTTTCTAATGATTATTTGCAATGTTAATTCATCTATATGTATCTAGGCTTTAGCTACATGTTAGGTTCATGATATGTGTTTAATCATTGGTTTTCGAATTGGTCATTGGACTGAAATCCTGAAACTGTTATGTTGCACTGAATTCGAATTTTCCTGAGTTTTAATACACTGCAATGTGTACACACTACTGAATTTTTCCTGAAAATTGACACTGTTATCATACACACACTCACCATTGATGTCACTCACACATCACTCTACAACCTGAGAATTATTATTTACTGTTTCTCTATATCACTTATACACACACACACACACACACACACACACACACACACACACACACACACACACACACATTCATTTCACTAAAATCCTGAAACTGATATATGTTGCACTGTTTTCTCATACATATTCACACACACATATGCATAAAACTGAGAACACATGATAACTCGCTCACACTATTGATTCCTATTGTGTACTGCACTGTCATGTGCACACACCCACACACTACAAAATTTGGAAACACCCTATAGCTACATGTACATATACACACACCATTACTCTATAAAGCTGAGAACACCATATTACACACACACACATGAACACAAGCCTAGGAACACCCTATGTACTGTCACTCACACACACAGAACACACACACATGCACATGTATCTGTCACTCTCTTTATCTCTCTCTCTCTCTCTCTCTCTCTCTCTCTATATATATATATATATATATATATATATATATAATCTATAATCTATAATCTATAATCTAATAATAATGTAATATATATATATATATATATATATATATATATATATATATATATATATATATATATATATATATATATATATATATATATATATATATGTCTGTGTGTATGTTGCTAAAATTATTTTAGTATATACAAATGTGCGAAAATATATGTATTACTAATATAAACTGTATATGACATATAGCCTATGGGATATAGCCTATGGTCCATATGTGTATTCCTATGTGTATTGGCATGAATACACATGAGATGTGTGTGATAGGCTTGTATGACATTGTGTTGATGTGTGAATGCTAGGATAGACATGGCTAGGCTTAGTGAGACTTGTTTGGGTTAGGCTTGACCTAGTTGACCTAGTTTGACTAGTGTAGTTGATTAGAGTTGACCAAAGGTTTACTTTAGCCTAGATTGACCCAAACATCATGTAGAATGCATTGTAGCAGTCTATTTTACCATTTTAGACATGTTGTGACTTGTACTGTTCTATAGGAGCTAAACACCACTCCTCAGACAGTATATTATTTTCAGACATATAGATATCAGACGAATACATTCTCTGATCATTTCATATCTTGCTTAGGATTATATTCCTGCTCTAGATTACTTTACTTGATGCTAACACGTTGGTAACACGGATTGGTACTATATGGATCCCTTCATGAGATGTTATCCCTCTTGGGAGCATCGGATACTCATGTCTGGTGTGTTTTACTTACCAAATGTATCTCATGCTTCTATTATCATGAATCTTTCATGAATCTACTTATGATTCATGTACTCTCATGAATCACAGAGCCTTCATGAATCTATTCATGAATCACTAATTATGAGCCAGCAGCGTAGTCATGAATCTAAACGTAACTTGACTGGATCCTTGTGTATTGATTGGGGAATGGAGGAGTAGAACTAAACATGTGAATATTCTAAAGTAGTGTACTCATGAATCAACTCTTTAGTATAGCCATGAATACCTCCAGCATTTCACATGTTTATCTTGTACTCTGATTCACTAGTCACTGATAGTTCTCTATTTATAGTAGTTATTTACTTATAGTTCTCTCTTTTATACTGTGTTGTTATTTCAGTTTCATGTATCTTACTCTCTAGCATGTTTATATTTTCTAACCTGTTATAATTTGTGTGAGATGTATTATGCTCGCTCCTGTCCTGACTGGACATGTTAAAAATATTACAGAGGATGAGGACGAGGCGCTCTGTCCCACGTACTATGGGACTACCCTAGAGGATTGCTGTGACTTGGATCTCCAGTAGGATCCATTAGCATGGATGACACACCTTTAGTTTAGAGTAGTCTTTTAGTTGTAATTATTCTCTGGATTATTGTATTTGAGTTTTGGATATTCGGGATTGTTGTGATGTCTTAGACACTTAGACTCTCTATCTATTTGTATCTTTGTGGATTCGTTTCATATCTTTCTATCTTATCGTATTTCTGCCTTAGTTGTGATTGAGACTGTATTTCTATATTGTCACCTCCACACTGAGTGTATATACTGTACAGGTACCTTATACTATTAGATGTTGTGACCTAGGACAACATTCTACCACCGACACTGCGGCATAGGTTGGGCCTATTCACTTCTCGTGCCCTTACTCTAGGGTGCGGGTCGTGACACGTTTTTAGTGGTGGCCCATGCAGGTCTAGTTTTATGTAGTGGTATTCGAACTAGAGTACCACTACAGCCTGCAGTAGGATTAGGATATTTTGAAGGTACTAAATCATACTAGATAAACTCCTTATCAGATTTCTTTTATCTACATTTGCTGCTTATTGTCTTCCTTTGAATATAAACTGTCCTCCTTTGATATTTTGACTCATTCTCAGAAATTGTTTCTTGTTTGATCTGTCTCCAGGATGGTCGAGACGTGATTGCATCGCCCCTGACCGGAGGACTCTGATAAGAGGTCTGCCACCTCTCGTCCTCAGTAGCCAGCTCCCGGTACCGCAGCCCCAGTTATGCCATCTGGGGTGGGTGTTTCAGCAGCATTCGGAGGAGCACCTCCACCAGTTATGAGGTAGAGCCCGGTGATTCCTGAGATCCTTCCACCGTAGCAGCCTCCACCTGCGGGGATGGTAGATGCTGCTCATCTATTCTCCTTCGTGGAGAGGATTTTGGAGTCTCAGCAGCAGCAGCAGCAGCGTCAGACTGCCGACTTCCGTCAGGGGATCGACGAGGCCTATCAGCTGGTCCGTACGACTGTAGAGATGGTGTCTACTCAGGGGGCGCAGCAGCAGCCTTGTAGGAGGGAGAAGGGCATCCAGGACTTCTAAAAGATGCATCCTAGAGACTTCCTGGGTACCGAGGGCATACACTATACAGATGATTGGATTGAGCACATTGAAGAGATTTCCAGCTGGCAGAGATACCAGCCAGACTTCGTATTGAGGCAGCGGGCAGTCAGATGTAGGACCTAGCCCATACCTGGTACCAGACAGATCCCCGAATGGAAGTAGAGGGTCAGACATGGGAGCAGTTCAAGGAGCTGTTTAAGGAACAATTCTTCCCAGATGTGGCACTATGAGGCACTGAGACGCAGTTTGAGAGTCTGGTTCAGGGAAACCAGACAGTTGCAGAGTACGCCGGAGAGTTCTGCCGGTTGACCATGTTTATAGATGATCTGACGGAGAAGACGAAGGCATGGAAGTTCCGTCAAGGGTTGATCAGAGAGGTTCGATCACTGACTAAGAGTGACCGGAATGCTACCTTCGCGAAGATCTTTACAGGAGCCATGGCAGCGGAGAACGACCTGGGGCTGAAACTGAAGAGAGGTCGGGACTTCCAGGGATCCAGCAGCAGCGGAGGCCAGGCCAAGGGGCCTCATTTTTAGTACCAGCGACCGCAGATACAGGTGCATCAGCAGCTGTTCCAGCCGCAGCAGTTCCAGCAGCAGGGTCGTGCACCCTTCCAGCTGGTGTAGCATCAGCAACCGAGGCTGCAGCAGCAGGCACCAAGACAGCAGACCACCAGCTGTGCTTACTACAAGAACTCGGGGCACGGGTGGAGTGAGTACAGAAAAATATTAGGCAGATGCCTACTATGTGGAGCAGCTGATCATCAGCTGAAGGAGTGCGCTCAGTTCACAGGCAAAGCAGTACAGGGAGCGGGAGCCAAGGCTCCGGCAGGGCAGCAGAAGGGACCACTGCAGACTCAGCAGCAGAGGTTCATCCAGCATCAGCAGAAGGCCCGGGGAGGTCAGCAGGGACGAGCTTTTGCCATGGCGGCCGAGGATGCAGAGGCCATTGGGGAGTTGATCGCAGGTTTGGTTTTTTTCGACTACATTCCAGCTTTCGCTCTATTTGATTCTGGGGCTTCCTACAGTTTTATGTCGGTATTATTTGTTATTAGACACTGCCTTGTATGTGAATCATTGCCTAGTACCTGCAAGATCACGACCGAGGGTGGTGTTATCCTCGTGAGTGATGTTTGCAGAGGGCGGAGTGTTATTTTGGGAGGCCAAGAGTTGGAGGTGAGTCTGCTCGTAATGCCACTACCGAACTATGATATCGTATTGGGTATGGATTGGTTGAGCAGGCATCACGCCAGCATAGATTGTCGAGGGGCTAGAGTTCTGTTTGGAGCGCCAGGAGAGCCATAGTTCGAGTTCACCCGACGGCAGACGGAGCAGAGCAGCGGACTTTTCTGCGGAGTTTCAGTTGAAGAGCAGACGGCTCCACATCCTTTGATTACGGAGTTCATGGACGTCTTTCCGGAGGAGTTGCCAGGACTTCCACTAGTCAGGGATGTTGAGTTCTCGATAGACTTGGTTCCTGGTACGGAACCGATTTCTCAGCATGTCTGTCGAGTGAACAACAGTGAGTTGGTGGAATTGAAGAAGCAGGCGAATGAGCTACAGGGCAAGGGCTTCATCTGATCGAGTTCTTCACCTTGGGGTGCACCGATAGTCTTTGTACCCAAGAAGGATGGGTCGGTACGGATGTGTATCACTACAGGGCATCAACAACTGACAATTAAGAAAGATACCCATGCTGCAGATCGATGATCTTTTGATCAGTTGAGCGGAGTCGGGT
>JANAVB010023201.1:0-84991 GCA_029216955.1 Iris pallida
GCATTCTGGCGCAACCTGGCTTCTGGCGCACCTGGCTTCTGGCACATCTGGCTTCTGGTGCAACTTGGCTTCTAGCACAACCTGGCTTCTGGCACAACCTGGATTCTGGCACAACCTGGCTGGGCACAACCTGGCTTGGTACAACCTAGCTTGGCACAACCTTGCTTGGCACAACCTAGCTTGGCACAACCTGACTTGGCACAACCTAGCTTGGCACAACCTGACTTGGCACAACCTAGCTTGGCACAACCTGGCTTGGCGCACTCTCGACAAGTAACAAGTAAACTTAATATGACATGTATAATCTTGATAGTGGCCCATTGTCACGATCCGATCCCAATAATTGGGTCGAACCGGATCATGCCCAGCCTGCACCGTTGTGAGACGACGGTAGTAAGTTGTTCTATATGCAGGTGTTCACAACAACATTATACATTTGTCACAACTCAATATACGGAAATTTTAAAACTTTATTCAACATTTGAAAAGTACAACTGGAATTAAAAGAACTAAAATAAAATGCTGAATTCAAATTAACAAAATTCCAAAACAAGAACTGGAAACTGGAAATAACTAGCTAAACGTTCGGCTCGTCAGCCTCAGGTCTTGCGTCCTCCAATGGAGACTCTGGCAACACCACAGGGTACAGAACCGGGTCATAATAGCTATTGTACAATAGCTCAGCATCCTCAATGTCACCTAAAAATGTTGTCTCCAGTCAGGAGGGAGCAAGTACGAATATGTAACTCATATTTCAGTAATAATGGAAAAGTGCAGGCTAAACAATTGAAACAATATTTTCCAGTAATTCTACGATTAAAACAATGTGATTTGAATGTGTAATCGTCTATGACCGGCTTGGGTTATACAATAACATCCTAGCGACGCGATACGGCTTATCCCCGTGTGTAAGAGGGTAAGCTCGCACAATCTTGCAATATGGGAGTATTGGCCATAACGTTACACTATTCCCCCAATCCCCACAATCAATACAATCAATATTTGAACCCTAGGAGAGGGTTCCGTGTAGCAATGTGGTTTAAACATGCAGCTTGACAATTACTAAATAAAATACAAGAAACACAAACGCAACTTGCCTTTGCTTATGACTGGATCGGTAAGGTCGGTTCCGAGGAGGATGTCAGGTTCGTCTCCGAGATAATACAGTTGAGAACCTTGACTTAGAACCAATATTGTAGCCATTCTAGGTGTGCTAGTTACAATCTCTAGTAGTAGTGTCCTAGTCGGATTTTAAGTTCTTTTATTTAACCTACTGTAACACTTTACGTCGCAAGCTACGTGCGTTGTCAATTAGTTTGTTAAACCGGTTAATTCAGTTAATTGGGGAAAAATAGCAATTACAGTTTAACTTAGAAAAACTTTGTATTTTTGTAATATATAAACTAGTTTTCTTCTAGTGATAAAACATGAACTTGTTATCTTGCTAATATTTTATTCATTTAATTAACTTCAGAAATTTTTATTAATTTTATACAAAATAATTAATATCCTAATTATAATTTACGCGTCCAAATATGGAAACCAACCCAAAAAGAAATAAAAATCAACCCAGAAAAGAAATGAAAAACCTAGACTACACAATACAGGGGCAAACTAACAAATAGAAATCTGGGCTTATGTCCTTACAAACTTTACATAAATGAAATTAGAGGAAAATTAGTTAGCTCTGAAAAATGTCCCGTATTTTAAATACTGAAAATAAAACTAATAAATAAATTAAATTAAATCTTAGGAGTCTCAGACTTGGTCCAATCGTCACTATTTTTAGCTAATGCCTCAACGTCCGGGTAAAACCGGTTTCGTTTGCATTTCGCTAGGGCCCACGGACCGGTATGGTCGTCGCCCAAAATCCGATTTGAATTATTTTTCAAAAACCGATTTAAAATTCATTTATAAAGTTTTATAAAAATTTGGGCCGCATTCCCTCTAAATTCGGGATAACCCAAAACTGGAAAAATGAGCCAAAACACCCAATACCTATCCCAAACCAGGGAAAACACACTTTTATAGAAAATATAATCACAGAAATCATTTCCTAAGCATAATCGGAAAACCCGAAATAAAATCGGAAATCCCAAAATTCCGAAAATCCAAACCAACCACAGAAAACGTCACAGAACGATTTCAGAAAAATTCGAAACTACTACGTCCACCAAAATCGAATTCCCGGAATGGAATCGGGGACCAATTCTCATCATCGACTACGTAACGGAAACGGAAACGCGAAATTATACCTTGGGTTGCTCGGCTAGAGCTCTCAGATGTTAAAATTGGAATAAAACCAAGTTTTCGCGGAATCGGGAAAATTCAGAGCTCGCGGACAGCAAAGGAAAATCGCGGAACGGGAGATCGGGGTCAGGATCCGGCGCGGGGCACGCTGGACAGAGGAGGGGCTGCCGGAGCGTTCGGGGAGCAGCGCTGGGCGAAGCGGGTCGCCGCTGGCGGCGGCTGCTGGCCGAAAAGGGGGTCGGGCCGGGCCGCTGGAGCGGGGAGGAGCGGGGCTGGCTGGGGGTCGGCGGCGAACGCCGAGGCGGAGGCCGGGGCGCTGGACAGGGGGCCGAGAGGGGGCATGGGCGAGGGGGTTGGCCGCGGGGGTCGCCGACGAGGGCGGACGACCGAAAAGCGTTGGCTGGCAGGGGGGTTTGAAGTGGTGGTAAGTTTGGTTTGCTTGGAGAGGAAGGGAGAGAATGGTGAAGGGATGATGATGCTGGTGGTACCTCCTTCTTCTTCTTGTTCTTTTTTTTTTCTTTAGCTAAGAAAAGGTGGTGATTTGTTGTGAGTGAATGGGGGAGGAAAATAGGGGAAGGGGTGAACGTGGGGAGTGCTGTGTGAAGGGGGTCAGGTGAGAGAGTGGGTTTAGGTTTTTTTTATTATTATTATAGAAAAAATTATATATATATATATATATATATATATATATATATATATATTACAATAAAAAGGATTTGAGAATGGGTTCGGGAAACGGGATTCAGGAAAATCGGGTTTGGGTCGGGGTCGGATCCCGGCACGGGATCGGGACAGGCATCAATCAAAGATCCCATAATTAATTTAAAAAATAATATTTTCCTGACCCAACTTTTATAATCATAATAATTATAATAATAATAATAATAATAATAATAACCTAATCTAAACTAATAATCCTAAATATCCAATGATTAATCTAAATCCAGAAAGCGGGTTTCACAACACGCCCTCCTTAGAAAATTTTGTCCTCGAAATTTCAAAGATAAGGGCCAGGGTACAATCAAAATTACTAACCTCGATCAAAAATGGAATTTAAATTATCAGACACGATCGGATTCTAGGCATGATCTCTAGGTACAATGATAAAATATAGGCACGATCCAAATTATCTAGATATGATCTGAGATAGAGTTAAATATTGTGATCAAAATCATTTTAGCACGAGTAAAATTAATCAAATGATCATAAAATAGTAACAATCAAATGAGGTCTCGTGAAACAGAAAAGACAAGAAAGAAACGAACGTCCATCATTTATTGAAAAGACAGAAAATAATGGAATCTTCTGAGATAAGGGACTAAAAATTCTAAATCAATTTGGAATGGAAATAAGGGTTCGTGACTAAGGAGAACTCAACAAGTTGTACGATGGAGGATAACGAGGATGATTAGAACAATATATCTATGATAGGAATGTAATCGTATAAGATATTTCCACTGAGGGTCGAGTGATGATCAGAGGGGATAGAAATAATATCGTTCCACTATTTCAACGATCCGAAGATATGATATGCAGGAAAAAGACTTACAAGATAACTATCTTAAACCAATTTCTAACTAGCTGAACCTTCGGTATCTACATAAAACTAAGATATTGCCAAGGTATTGAAACTAAATATATTTTGAAACATAAATCATCTAAATCAATTTTCATCCATCATTGTATTTAACTCGTATACCAAATGTATTTCAGATTTCAAGTATTTCTCTCGATCAAGTTATTTTACAGATGTCAATTTCCAATTGTCCGCCATTCTTCCAAAACTGACTACGTCAAAGTTTATAATATTCACTCGTCATAGTAAATCCTTAGAAGTTCTTTAAGTTGATCCATGACCTCTATTCGAGAATTCTCAATTCTTGAAACCAATTGACAAAATTATAATCCCTAATCAAATTCTAATCCTTAACCATGCATCTAACGATCGTTCTTATCCAACGCATTAGCATAATATCCCAGAATCCCAATCATTCTTACCATAACTAATATGTGTCTCCAAAGTTTGGTAGAAATTGCAAATCCATTGGCTAATTACCAAAGTTGCATGCCAATGGTCTTATCTCAATTCCTAGCTGCTTATTCCTTCTCTAGAACCTATCATTCCATTGCTCGTATTATTCCTTCCATGGCTATATCCGTCCCTTATAGGTATAGTAGTCATCTAACCATAAAAGTTGATCCTCGTCAAGTGTTTCTTTACTTGATCATTATATTCACATGTTTATATATCATCCAAATTCACTTCCTTCATGGAAGAATCTTACCAAATCTTAGACTTGCCTCGCTAACTCTACCTATGTCTTTCTCTATCTCCCATACTCTTCTTTAAATATAGAATTCAAAGTCGTCAAATACCTTCATTTGTTTGAATGAGGTTTAGACACTGATGAGCACTACCAACAGTTATAACCCGAATAAGTCACAAGTTAAGACATACCACTCTCTCAAGACTAGCTTACTCTCAAGGTATTCTTCTATCTTTTCTACCCTTTAGCTAACTAATATTGATCCCAAAGACGTCCTTACTAGAAATACGATAGGTAACAATCTATGTTTCTCCCGCATATAGCTATACACTATATACATATATTCTACAAGATGTATATTAATTAACTATTTAATATCTAAAGCTAACCACAACTATCCACAGCTTCCAGAATATGTAACTAAAAAAATATAATAATAAATATAAATGAATAAATCAATATAAAATATATATATACAACGTACTAAGGTTGAAACAGGAAAGAGATTGAGTCAAAAGAGATTGATATGGTCCTAAATAGTTCTAGGAAAAATCAAGTACAATTTTTATAGAAAATAGATCCTTTCTGGTTGTGATAAGAGATTACTGAAATAGAAAGCCATTAAAAATACAAATCCTTTATTCAGACAACAGTGAGAATAATTTGATGGTGCAGAAAAGACAACCATATTATGTATAGTTTCAATAGTATTCGAAAACCCAAATATATCCGAAGTCACTTTGCCTCAAATTCATGCCTCGCCAGAGTGCACCTGACTGAAGTAAAATTTGGCTCCACAACTTGGATAGAAATAGGTTTTCGAGTATTCTGTCAACTTTATCCATTTCCTGGCTGAACAACATAGGAGACAAATTTGATGCATTTAGGACGTAGCCTCAATAATATCCAAAAACCTATCAACACCTGAATCACTTCAACTTAGAGTCTATGCCCCGCCAGTGCGCAACTAGCTGCAGTAAACTCACAATTTCCATAATTCAGACAAATGACTACAACGCAAATGTGCGAAGCCATATTAGGTCACTGAATATTTTCTCAACTTTGTCCATAAGAATTTCAAAGAAGTTTCCTAAAAATTCAAACGAGTTCTAAAGTTCTAGTCATGATAGAAAAAGAGGTTGATGTATGTTCTTCTGGAATCAAGAAAATTTATCAAGATATATGTGTTCCAGTATCCCTTGAGATTTGAGAGGTTGGTTTGAAGTCATGAAATTGGTCTGACTGGATTATGGCTAATTGAATTGGACACAAAATAAGATAAAAGCACCAGAGCTTCGAGTTGAGTTGAAGAAGCCAATGAGAATATTCCCGACAAATCACTTAAAGGATACTGACATTTACCAAAATTATTTTGAAGAAATAATTTCTTATCCAAGGAAAGTTTGAGAATGTGCTGGGTAAGTTGGGTTGACACGAAAAGAAGTATGTCTTATGGATTCAAGAAGTTAGGTTAAAATGGTTTAGCAAAGCCAACCAGGGGATAGTTCAACAATTCAAAAGTTTTTCAATGACTAAAAGAAATTTAATAATATGATGGAATCAATTCTCTGACCGTTCGTACTTCACGATACTCAAGCATTGAGTTTAAAAGCTGTCTAGGCCTTGAATTGATCAAGAAGTTGCATAGAGAGAGTAGGGTTTCAAGTTGAGTGGAGGGGATCAACAAATAAAATATTTGGAATAACCTAGGAGATAACAATCAATATTGAAATTATTTTTGAAAATATCTTCTCTAGAGAATCATGAACTAACTAGGCTGAACCAATTCTTTTGGTGATAATTAATATTGGGTTTTATAGTTCCAGAAGAATTTGGTTCAGGATCCGTTCCAAGAAAGTCAATTAGAAATTTCAAGGCAAATAGTTGGATACGCTAATCGTATAAGTACTTCGGGTAGATAAGTTTATTAGAATTTAAAACTCTAGATAGCGAATGGGTCTGGATGCCAAATAAAGGTAGAGCGATAAGATTTGATCAATAAATGGAGAAGTTGAAAATAGGTTTGCTGAAGAAGAGATTGAAGAGTTCTAATATTGGTCCATAAATAGCAAAAAGTATAGATCCTAAGGGATGCTAAAATCTGTTAAAGATGGAAAGGAGATAATCCCGAAAATCATGGGACACTAAAAGATACAAAAATCTAGAAAATAAAATATGTAGTAACATATACCACCATACAATCGGCCTAAACTGGTTAAGGTCAAAATTCACTCCTTATGTCATTATCACTTCCAACTGTTATAAGTACCAACTAATATTGGGTATTCCAAATTCTATCCTTCCAATTTTTTTAATCACCATTATTTGTTATAAATACTGCCTTACACACCTTCTCATTAAGATTAGAATCCTCCAAATTTTCTGAAATTGTATCGTAGGGGGGAACATGGCTTTGGAAAAGATATTGGCAAAAATAGTATAATCAGGTTAACATGTTATGCTTCGGTAGGGTATCATCTAGTGCTAATCAATAGCTCTTATGGTCCTGGTCTGGTTCGAGCAGTCTCCCGTTGCTCAATCTACTACTACGATTCTCTTGCGTCATGCATAGAAAACAAGATCTTGCTAGTACCGACTAATAGGTTGTCGTCATAGTCTGGCTAGTTTAGGGGCAAGCATAAACAAGGTAACCTACTATTTATAAGCAAGCAAAATAGTTACTTACATATAGATAATTCGGTCCTATGTTGTGACAAACCAATATTCTAGTGTTCTAGTTGTTTCTAGATATGTTCTCCTAAGTTGTTGATTTGACCTGCATGGGCCACCACTAAAAACATATCACGACCCGATCCCAAATAATTAGGTTGAACCGGATCATGCCCAGCCTGCACCGTTGTGAGACGGCGGCAGTAAGTTTTATATGCAGGTGTTCACAACAACATCTATACATTTGTCACAACTCAATATACGAAAATTTTAAAATTTATTCAACATTTGAAAAGTACAACTGGAATTAAAAGAACTGAAATAAAATGCTGAATTCAAATTAACAAAATTCCAAAAGAAAGAAACTGGAAACTGGAAACTGGAAATAACTAGCTAAACGTTCGGCTCGTCGGCCTCAGGTCTTGCGTCCTCCAATAGGGATCTGGCAACACCACAGGGTACAGAACCGGGTCATAATAGCTATTGTACAATAGCTCAGCATCCTCAATGTCACCTAAAAATGTTGTCTCCAGTCAGGAGGGAGCAAGTACGAATATGTAACTCATATTTCAAGTAATAATGGAAAAGTGCAGGCTAAACAGTTGAAACAATATTTTCCAGTAATTCTACGATTAAAAACAATATGATTTGAATGTGTAATCGTCTATGACCGGCTTGGGTTATACAATAGCGTCCTAGCGACGCGATACGGCTTATCCCCGTGTGTAAGAGGGGTAAGCTCGCACAATCTTGCAATATGGGGGTATTGGCCATAAACGTTACACTATTCCCCCAATTTCCACAATCAATATCAATCAATATTTGAACCCTAGGAGAGGGTTCCGTGTAGCAATGTGGTTTAAACATGCAGCTTGACAATTACTAAATAAAATACAAGAAAACACAAACGCAACTTGCCTTTGCTTATGACTGGATCGGTAAGGTCGGTTCCGAGGAGGATGTCAGGTTCGTCTCCGAGATCCTACAGTTGAGAACCTTGACTTAGAACCAATATTGTAGCCATTCTAGGTGTGCTAGTTACAATCTCTAGTAGTAGTGTCCTAGTCGGATTTTAAGTTCTTTTATTTAACCTACTGTAACACTTTACGTCGCAAGCTACGTGCGTTGTCAATTAGTTTGTTAAACCGGTTAATTCAGTTAATTGGAAAAAAATAGCAATTACAGTTTAACTTAGAAAACTTTGTATTTTTGTAATATATATAAACTAGTTTTCTTCTAGTGATAAAACATGAACTTGTTATCTTGCTAATATTTTATTCATTTAATTAACTTCAAAAAATTTTATTAATTTTATACAAATAATTAATATCCTAATTATAATTTACGCGTCCAAATATGGAAACCAACCCAGAAAAGAAATAAAATTCAACCCAGAAAAGAAATGAAAAACCTAGACTACACAATACAGGGGAACAACTAACAAAATAGAAATCTGGGCTTATGTCCTTACAAACTTTACATAAATGAAATTAGAGGAAAATTAGTTAGCTCTGAAAAATGTCCCGTATTTTAAATACTGAAAACAAAACTAATAAATAAATTAAATTAAATCTTAGGAGTCTCAGACTTGGTCCAATCGTCACTATTTTTAGCTAATGCCTCAACGTCCGGGTAAAACCGGTTTCGTTTGCATTTCGCTAGGGCCCACGGACCGGTACGGTCGTCGCCCAAAAATCTGATTTGAATTATTTTTCGAAAACCGATTTAAAATTCATTTATAAAGTTTTATAAAAATTTGGGCCGCATTTCCTCTAAATTCGGGATAACCCAAAACTGGAAAAATGCGCCAAAATACCCAATACCTATCCCAAACCAGGGAAAACAACTTTTATAGAAAATATAATCACAGAAATCATTTCCTAAGCATAATCGGAAAACCCGAAATAAAATCGGAAATCCCAAAATTCCGAAAATCCAACCAACCACAGAAAACGTCACAGAACGATTTCAGAAAAATTCGAAACTACTACGTCCACCAAAACCGAATTCCCGGAATGGAATCGGGGACAATTCTCATCATCGACTACGTAAACGGAAACGAAAACACGAAATTATACCTTGGGTTGCTCGGCTAGAGCTCTCAGATGTTAAAATTGGAATAAAACCAAGTTTTCACGAAATCGGGAAAATTCAGAGCTCGCGGACAGCAAAGGAAAATCGCGGAACGGGAGATCGGGGTCAAGATCCGGCGCGGGGCACGCTGGACAGAGGAGGGGCTGCCGGAGCGTTTGGGGAGCAGCGCTGGACGAAGCGGGGTCGCCGCTGGCGGCGGGCTGCTGGCCGAAAAGGGGGCCGGGCCGGGCCGCTGGAGCAGGAGGAGCAGGGCTGGCTGGGGTCGGCGGCGAACGCCGAGGCAGAGGCCGGGACTTGGACAGGGGGCCGAGAGGGGGCACGGGCGAGGGGGTTGGCCGCGGGGGTCGCCGACGAAGGCGGACGACCGGAAAGCGTTGGCTGGCAGGGGGTTTAAAGTGGTGGTAAGTTTGGTTTGCTTGGAGAGGAAGGGAGAGAATGGTGAAGGGATGATGATGCTGGTGGTTCCTCCTTCTTCTTCTTGTTCTTCTTTTTTTTTTTATAGGTAAGAAAAGGTGCTGATGGTGGTTGTGAGTGAATGGGGGAGGAAAATAGGAGAGGGACGTGGGGAGTGCTGTGTGAAGGGGGGTCAGGTGAGAGAGGGTTTAGGTTTTTTTTATTATTATTATAGAAAAACTATATATATATATATATATATATATATATATATATTACAATAAAAGAAGGATTTGAGAATGGGTTCGGGAAACGGGATTCGGGAAAATCGGGTTTGGGTCGGGGTCGGATCCCGGCACGGGATCGGGACAGGCAGCAATCAAAGATTCCATAATTAATTTAAAAAATATATTTTCCTGGCCCGACTTTTATAATAATAATAATAATAATAACCTAATCTAAACTAATAATCCTAAATATCCAATGATTAATCTAAATCCAGAAAGCGGGTTTCACACCCGTCGAGGCGCACTCCTGACAAGCAATCTTGACAAGTAACAAGTAACCTGACATGACATGATAATCTTGAACGTTATTGCGACAGCCACCCTGACTTGCTAAGTTACTCTTGTCTTGACACCGTGGTTGATTTTCTTGATTGTGCCTGTATAAGCTACATGTCTCGTCTTGCATCATGTCTAGGACATGAATTCCTGATTTTCTACGGTCAGGGATTTATACTGAATCTGACTAAGTTAATAACTAGATTGATCAAGTAGTTCATAAGAGATGTTTTCAGTTACAGGCGATCCCGTTATCCCGGCCACACCTGAGGGACTTGTAGCATGCCGACGAGTAGAGCACATTTCCAGCCCACTGTCATGAGTGGCACTTCATGAAACAAGTTCTATGCACAGTGTCATGTGTTGCACTCCAAACCACCTAATAATTCTTGATAACTCTTAAATGAACCTCGCCTGGATAACCTGGATAGCTGCAGGGCTTGTGACTGCTGGAACATCTCATTGCATCTTGCCAGTAACTAGGCTTGTGATAACCCTTGTTAGTTAAAGTATCAAGCCGTACTCTTTGCTTGGCCGTGAATGATGGATGTAGTCCAGTCTAGTCTTGTCTAATCGATGCCAGTCTATGATTACTTCAGCACATGCTTGCTTATGCTTTACTCTTGTCGATAATTGGTTGGAGACTAAGCTCTGTTCAGGTGAAGGGTTACAACCCCGGTCCTTGTTTGGTTTACGGGTTGTAACTTGGCTACCGGAATAGTCTCTTAGTTGTCTTATCGTTTATCACCTTATTTTCTCTAACTCATGTCTTTTATTATCATTTATGTTCCCATGTGCTTATATGCTGGTTTTAGTTCTTAAGTGAAGCCTCCCTTGTGGCACTTGCTCTTCTGGGGTCTGACCCAGCTGATTTTGTATGGCCAGATTTTGGAGTAGGACTCGAGGATCCTCCAGCCTTCCAGCCAGATGGTGACCACTAGGCGCAACTCTGGCAACGAGTAGGTTCTTATTTTGCTCTCCCCTCTTATTAAAATATCCTTTTGAGATGTTTAGCCGCCGAGCAAGTGTTAGCTCGTTTGCAACTTTACTTATTGTCTGCCTACGGGCTGTAACATGATTGACAAATCCTAGGGTTGATCATGTATGACTGAAACTCTTGCTAGTCTTCACATTTTGTATGACTACCTTCATGATTATCTGAATATGTTATTTGGGACGCCTTACTTTGTATGTCTGATGATCTAACATCTTGTAACATTTACTTACTTGCTTGAGATTGAGACACTAGGCTTGTTCTTGACCTTAAAGACTGATGGCTTGTAGATAAACCCTCATACATCTAGACAGCCGACAGTATTGCGAGGTGGGTTTCACTTTAAAGTACGTAGTTGGCTGTGTCTGTCCCCCGCTCTCGAGTATTCTGGTTCTGGGTCGTGACAGGTGGCGTCGGCGCTGTCGCGGGAGCGACGCGGGGACGGGCTCGAAGGTTAGGGAGAGGGGTCTGGATTGGAGAGGGCGAGGGGAGTTTGGTGTGCCTTCGGATTTGGATTTGGTGGAGTAGATTGGGAGATGGAAGGATTTTTGAAGGTGGGGAAATGAGAGTTTCCTTTTCTGTGAGAGATGGGTTTCTGCTTCTGAGAGAGATACGTAATGGAGAAGAAGGAAGGGGTATGTGGGCTGGGTACAGATCTGAGAGGGAGAGCCGGGTGGGGAGAATGGGTAAGTTAAATGGGTTTGGGCTTGGGTTTGGGCTCCAAAGAGAGAATAACCAAAAATTATAAAAGGCTCAAGGCAAACTCAATTAATTAATAACACAAATACAATTATCATATACAAATTGTGGGCTTCACATCTTTCTTTCTTAGAAAATTTTGTCCTCAAATTTAATCGATAATGAAAGAGAGGGTTAGGACATACCTAGAAAAGATGAGGATACTTTCCCTCATCTCGTCCTCTCGCTCCCAGGTAGCCTCGCTTGGAGAGTGGTGACGCCAAGCTATCTTGACTAGTGGGATTACTGCACGCCTCAGTCTCTTCTCCATGTGTCGATGATCTCCACTGGTTGCTCTGGCACGGTGAGGCTAGGTCCAACCACCAATTCTGAATGATCAACAACGTGGCTCGTGTAGGACCCACCATCAGTCAATCAATATCGTAGTGGTCTTTCGGCCTCGGTATAGGTTCTACGTAGTTTGTTATCGTCTTGTAGACATTGATCGCATCGGTGTAGGGTGTCGTCCAAGTGATCGATTCTTCTTCAGCATATTTATACCAGACTGGAGCAGGGGAAGAATATGAGAGTGCCCGATCAACTGCGGGTGACAAAGTGATTATCGTCAAGTCCAATTGAATATAGTGAACATACTGTAGTCTGCCGGAGGAGCACACATTGGGAAGAATGTGTTCATTCTCTATGACAGAATGATAATTGGTATCTTGTACCTGTAAGCGAATACGTATGCAGTATAAGTATTTAACAAACTTTCCACATTAGGGAGAATGTGTTGGTATCTTGTACCTGTTAGAGATAGATATGCAGCAGAAGGTACATCCATGTAATGTTCTACTCCAGTAGTACGATCAATGCACAGAATGCTTGTCAACAATTCTCCAATTGTGTCTGGGCTTAGTATTTTGCTGTAGAAGGAAAGACGAGACTCCAACTCCTCGTATAGCTCTGCTCTAACCTGTCTCCATCCGTCTTTAACAGAATAGCCTAGATGTCTTGCAAGAACATGGAACCCACAATGTCCATCTTTAGGCACATCTTCAATAGACCAAATGTATTTCGTATCGCAGGCAAAAATGCATGAATGTACAGGTCGAACATGACTCCAACGCTTGTTTTCTGTTTCTTTCTTTGAATAGGAAGCTTGTTCTTTCTATTCGAACAGACGACTCTTTCGACGCTTCTTTCAATATGCTCAAATAATGATAGTTCCCTACTAGTAACTCGAGCTTCTTCTTCTGTGTTCTGGTAAGTCTTTTTGGTGGTCTTTCCTTCGGAGCAATGACAACAGATGGCTCATGCACATGACTACTTGCGGGTGGGCAAGTTCTTGAATTTTTAGCTCAATCGACTTCCTCTCAGCTCTAGTGCAGCACACCATCTTGCATGGAGGAGTTTACCTTGTGGCAAGGAAAAGAAATCGTCGTGACTATCCACCATAGGCATGATTGACAACTGTCTCCAACATTGATCAACGACGACTACTGGAATACGTCTACATTGACGTCGATATTTGTTGATCTCATGTGCACAAGGAAGGCCAAGAGAATGTCGATATGTACAACCACATCCTTCGGGATCAAAACCGACTGAATTCGACCGACCAATCTCATCAAATAACAATGCCAATGTATAGTGAGACAATATATGGACTAAATCAGACAAGAGCTCTTCTTTCTTATGTTCGTGCTTTACGATATTGAGGCTCGTCTCAAATGAAGCCTTTATCTTGTTCACCGTCGAATTGGTCATTAGATTTATCGCCTGCCAAACTGACACAAAACCACCGACCGATGAACGTAGATATTTTTTCAGTCTTGAGTGTGAACCTTCGCACGGTTGGTAGTGGTCGTGCCGTAATGCTTCACCATATTCGTCAATGCTAAGACGAAATCTTCTTTTGTGGATCAACCCATTGTCTTTGATATAAGATATACATGGCTTGTTGCTACTTTCCCACTTCTCTTTGAACACCAACCATGCTTTGTCAAAAGTGTCTATAGTACTTGCTCGCCACACAAGGGTCCGATCGTTGTAGATTTTGCGAAGCGGTCCATATCAAGTTTGTCGTCTACTTTTTCGAACTTGATCTTGCATTGTGCTTGAATATTTCGATTAACATGCCAAGTGCATAGTTCTACAAGGAAATACAATATCTATAGCATTCATCAACGCATATTCTCGGTCGGAAAAAAAATAGACGGCTCTTTGTGTCCAGTGTAAAGTGTCTTCAATTTGTTCAAAGACCATGTATAGTCATCTACTGTTTCATTCTTCAAGAAAGAAAATGCAACTGAAAATGATTTACCCGTTGACATGAAGCTGACAATGTAAAAAGTGGCATCTTGAATTTGTTAGTCTTGTACGTGCAATCAACCACCAACACATCGACAAAGGACCGTGCCAAATGCGTACAATCGGATGCGTCCAAAACATAGAAGTGACTTCATTAGACTACGGATGTCTTCTATGGTACTCCACATAGTGATTGTCGGCAAGTAATTTCAAAACTTGCTGCATCGCCATTCTTCTCTCTTAGGGTATTTGTCCTCGATCTCGAGAGTGCATTAGATTGTCCTCATCCAGATTTAGGGCCAACTCGGAGTTGGACAATTCTTCAACTAACTTCTTCTCCTCTTCGTTCAATCTTCCGGCATAGGATGACCAGTAAGTGTCTACGCCAGAGTATGATTGTGCATCCATTTCTAACGTCAACTATCCACTTTCCATCATTTTTTGAGACAAACACTATCTTCATAGGACAACCACATTTCCTGGTCCTTACCGCCTTCTCCGGGACTTTATTTTGGCCATATTCTTTTTTCTTTTTTTTTGCGATGAACCCTAAACCTCCCACCTCTTTCGCATCCAAGATCCACGGTTTTACGATCCGGTCGGGCTCGTAATGACCTTGAAATGACAAGGACTGTGTTTGATTGTCTTCCAACTTGTCTGTACCATTCTAATGCTTCTTCATAAGATTCAAAGGCGATATTCGTTGAGAATAAATTACTCAAGTCAATGGAAATAGAAGATGGTATGCCCTATAATAAATTTCCAAGGAAATTGCCAATCTCAATTACAAAACAAATACAATATAATTTGTCCAGAACTGTCAATAAACTGGCAGTCCTTCTAATACATGGGACTGCCAGAAAACGTGGTAGTACAGAGGAAGAACTTCTGTACAACAACTGCCAGACTTTCTGGCAGTCCTATGTATTTAAGGACTGCCAGAAAACGTGAGTCCTGTTGTACACATTTCTACACAAGGACTCCACATTTTCTGGCAGTCCTAGTTACTTCAAGGACTGCCATGTTTTGTGGCAGTCCAGTTGTACAAAATATTAACTTCGGGACTGCCACAAAATGTGGCAGTCCTTGTGTCGAAGTGTGGGGACGAAGTCTTTATATCAACTACGTATTTGGTCGGTCGGGGACTTACCAAAAGTTCTTCGGATGTATTGTCGTGTTCTTCGGAAGGTCCGGGCTGTTCGATTAATAGACGTAATGACCCACTTTCTTCCATAATTCCTACATTGTGACAAAATATAAGAATATTTCGGGAGAACCAATTATTTAACAAAATTTGTCGATTAGTTGTCGAAACCGTACCGAATATACCAAGAATCTTCCTTGGAGAATATTCTAGGGTTTGGAGAAAGGTGGGGTTGAGGAAGAACTGGGACCACAAGTGGGACAATTAGGGTTTGGAGAAAGGGGAGAGAGAGTGGGGGTTGAGGAAGAAGACAAGAAAAATAAAAGAGTTATCTTATACCTAAGAATGAGATACTCCGAGTAAATTTTTCAGTGGCAAACTTGTAATAAATGAAAGTTAAGAATATGATGGCCTTGATCAACTTTTGATGTGCCCTTATAAATCTTTGGAGCCAATACACGAAGTACAATTTTTAAGGCTTTTTATTGGTACCTCAAGTTTTACTCGAGGACAACTCAATTTTTTTTTCAATTTATTTGCAAGTTTGCCACTCCAAATTTTTACTGAGGTACTCCACATATTTGGACTTGGACTACCAACTTTGTTGACAGTCCTATGTCCCAAACAGAGAGTTTGGATTTGGACTCTCAGTCCTATGGGCAGTCCTACTTTAGGTTACAACTGCCAACTACATGCACTCTCACCCTAAAATTTTGCAATCACACACACACACACCCGACCCCTGTCCTCACCGTGCCCGGCCAACTCCGGCACCGACCCCACCTGACCACCACCCTCCCCTCCCTCCTCCGGCCACCTGACCACTCGTATCCCCCGACCGGTGGCCTCGACATTGGGGTTGAACCCGAGGAGCAGCTGAAATGCGCCACTCCGGTGGCCTCGATCGAGTCAGCCGCACGCACTCAGGGTCGCACGCGGGGGCATGCAGCAAAGACGGCGAGCAGGGAAGAGTAGCGGTAGGGCTGTCAAAAGTGACAGTCCTATAAGAGATTAGGACTGTCGGTTTTGCTGACAGCCCTAAAATATTGGGGATTGGACAGCCCCAAGAAAACTTGGGACTATCCTGAGTAAAAAATGTACCAAGCTGGACTTTTCTGTTCTGAAGTAATGGGCTAGCCTAGGATAAAATGTGGAGTGCCTATAGAATTTGCCTTTTTTTTAATAGGAAACACTTTTTGCAAGACAAATTTTGGCATGACATGTGAAAGACTATTTAAACGCCATCACTTTTAAGTATCAAGTTGAAAAAACTAAAATATTTGAACGTATCAAGTTAAAATTAAGCCAAGGTTTTTAAATCCTTAATTATTCCATTTATAGTAACAATCAACTGATTTTAACAAACTCAAATCACTTGGAGGTTCCCCGACTCTTCTCGTTCTCTCACTTTGCCAGGTACCCATGAAATAATGCTCTCTGTAAAAAAAGAAGCCCCCTAGCAAAAGGAATTTTATTGGTCCATTTTTTTTCACCCACCAAACTTGTGTAAATATTCATCGTTCCACTCAATGGTTATCATGTCCAAAAATAGCGGTCAAAACTTGTAGATGTTCACCACTGCACTCAAAGTGAAAACCATGGCAACCCTCGAGTGGAACCTCGAGTGGATGACCTACAAGTTCTAGTGGACGAACAAAAATGCACTCCAGTAGTATTCTTGACTCTCTTCTTTGCATGGAAGCAGCACCAACGAACAAATTTCAGGTCCATCAACAACTGTGTTTGCATTCACAACAAATAAAAAACAAATGCATAAAGTGAAAGCCAAGCAAATTTAAGGAGCCAAGGACAACTAATCAATTACATTGCATATAAATTAGGATACAAAAATTCTAAAACAAAATGAAGAACACTATAGAAGCCTGCTATGCAACATGATATCCTTTCCTGGGATGCTAAAAAAAACTGCAGCTAAAACTCGAACTTCAAGCCGCAATACCCTTATTTACAATACTCGATCAAAAAATAATACCTAACTTGACATTATTCCTATCCTCTATTTTCTGTCTTTCCACTTCCTATACATGAAAATTAGTAACCACTATAATTGAATGACATCACACTTGCTTAAACCTGCATGCCACCAGTATTTACAAGTCCGGCCGAAATCCCTGTCAGCAGTCGAGAGGAAACCACAGCTTATACAAAATCTAATCCTCCTCTTTTACGGTGATCTGAGAGAGCTTTCCTCAATTGTGTATCAACCCGGGTATGATTTGTATCCAATAAGGTCCGCAAACTAGGGAAGACGAGTCTCATGCTGAAATTTTCTGAGCAGGCTTGGTCACGAAGAGCATAGAGCTATTGCAATCTCCCATCTGGCACCATCCATGCTTCCGCGAACAGAACCACAACCTTCATACCTGCATCGAATACCCCATCTATTGCAAGGAAATTTACTAGTGCTTGTATAAACGGTGGTTACCTTTGTTGGTCATTTTGCATCAATGAAATGGTTAATATAGTATCATTTTAATGTCAAAGACAAGAGTGAGTAGGAAATCAGCACAAACAATCTAGCAAATTAACGGAGGGAAAATCAAACATCTAGGTCATATAGAACAAGACCACATCTTTGCAAGCAAGATGTCGATTTCCCCCATCTTGGTCAGGAGCTGAGATCACAAGCCTGGGATTTACAGTTTCTTGGATTTGTACCCAACATTGCCTGTAGATACCACATGATCACTCACAACCCTACCGTTCAGTTGTGAATTCGAAGACATCCTGTGTCGGACACCAGTACATGAGTTGCCGCGAAGGAATGAAGTAACAGTCACCTACAAGGTCAATATGTTAAAAATTACTTACAAAAGAGATTCAAAGCAAAACAAAATTAAGAGTACAGAAGATTACACAGATCAAGAGACTTATGAGACATGCCAAGTTACTACACCATGGATCCTCAGGAAAAAAAACTGCATCCTGCTGTGTTTCTCTATACATGCATCGAAATAACTGACTTGGAAGCTTCTAACCATGTTCCGATTCTTGGAGGAGAAGAGAAGAACTTCCATTACAGTGTTTGATTCATGATTTGGGCAGTTTTCTCAAGATTTGCTTCCTCATGAGAGAAAATCTTGATCTCGGAGGCCCCTCCCTCATCTTCATCACTTTCTTCACTATCTGAGACAACTAAGCACTCTGATGTTTTCTGGACTCCCCTCCTCCACCTGCTTGCCCATCAGAAACGACATCTTCATCATTTCCCCGAAGGAAAGTTTGATCACAACAGTTCAGGACATCTTCATCATTCTTGTCACGATCCAATCCCAATGTAATGGGTCTAGTCGGATCATGTCCAGCCTACACCGTTGTGAGACGGCGGCAGTAAACTGTAACGAGCAGTGAACACAAACAGAACAAAATATCTAAACGGAAATACAACATTTTATTCAACACTTAGGAAATACAACTAAAGTCTAAATGAAATAAGGACAAAGCAAGAGTATTCAACATCACAAAGGTTTGTTTATTACAACTTTAGGAAAATAAACTAAACAGAATGGGTGCAGCTAGGACTCCTGGTTTCTCGGTCCTGGTTCAGCTAAGTCCTAAGAACCCAAGTCGGGACCATAATAGGAAGTGTAAGCCAGCTCATCATCGTCGCAGTCATCTAAAAATGTTGTCTCCAGTCAGGAGGGAGCAAGACACACAAATCAATTCCAGCATTTTATTCAATAATTAAAAGACGAGACAAGAATCAGTTTATAATGGAAATATGATTTTCTAAATAATAATAACAAAACAGTTATGCAGTAAAAACCCTGAAAAATGGAATGATGCAATCTAGCTACGTAGTGTTTAGAGCACGTAACAGCCTGTGGCCGGCTAAGGTTGGAGGCAGTAAGTGTTCTAATGAACACGGTCCGACTTCGGCCAAAGTGAGTTGGACTTCCGCTATCCACAGTGATTCAGTAAGGGGCTATGACCATAGGTGTTAACGTTACTCCCCCAATCCCCGAGTCAATGATTCAGTAAGCAGTCAAGTCAATGATTCAGTAAAGCAGTCGATATGATCCGAGTGGGATCCCGTGAGTCAGGTGTCGATACAGTAACTCTATCATGCAATGGAATTAATTATCAATTAAAATACGAGTTTAGATAAGTATGACTTGCCTTGATGTCTCCAGTAATGTAGTGACGACTGTAGATGTCCTCGAACTTAGGTCCTGAACCCTACATATCGTAACACCGGAGTTAATAACTAGAATTTACTATACTCTAATCCTTCAGGACAACACTAGCTGGTTAATTAAGGCTAAGTCTGGTCTGGTGCGCGGGCAGGGGTCGCGCTGTCGGGCTAATGCGGGCGGGGTCACGTCTGGCAGGGGCCGGCGCAGCGGCAGGGCACGACGCGGGCGGTGGTGTCACTCCCGTTTTCCGTTATACGTATTTCCAGTATACGTGTGCGGATTTCTGACATTTGTCAGGTGATCCGTGTTGTGACTTGTCTTGCTTAACTAGTCTTGGTTTAATCTTGATTCGGTTTATCTTGACTTGGTTTATTTTGGTTTGGTTCAACATGTTGGCTTGGTTTGGTTTGAGATGGTTTGAGCTTAATATATAAGTCAACTCCTCTCTCTCTCTCCTCCATTTATTTCTCATAACTTCTCCATCCTTTTCATTTACTCCTCTCCACCTACACCCAAGAGCCCTAGGCAAGTGCAACTTGCTTCATGATGGATCTCAAGTTTTATTGCTCCATTCTCTTCTTACATGATTATAAGCCTCTTTAGAACTTGGAGTTTTTGATTCTTATGGATGGATTCTTGTAGATCTAAGTTTGATGCATTTTCGATTTTTTTGTGGTTTTGATCGATCAAACTTGCTTGTTTTTAAAAACTAGTTCTTTCATGTTGTAGAGAATTTCGTTCTACCCCTATTTTGACACTTGAAAGTCCTAATTTTGAGTTATTTTAACCGAGTTATAGTCATTTGAAGTTCATGGGTTCAACCAAGCATTTTTATGCTGGTTGGAGAAGATGAACAGTGTGCGCGCACGCTTTTTAGCACCGCGTCATCTAGGTTGTGCGCATTCTGGCGCAACCTAGCTTCTGCCACAACCTGGCTTCTGGCACAACCTGGCTTGGCATAAACTAGCTTGGCACAACCTGACTTGGCACAACCTAGATTGGCGCAACCTGACTTGGCGCACTCTCGACAAGTAACAAGTAAACTTGATATGACATGTATAATCTTGATAGTGGCCCTTCGAGGCGCACTCCTGACAAGCAATCTTGACAAGTAACAAGTAACCTGACATGACATGATAATCTTGAACGTTGTTGCGACAACTATCCTGACTTGCTAAGTAACTCTTGTCTTGACACCGTGGTTGATTTTCTTGATTGTGCCTGTATAAGCTACATGTCTCGTCTTGCATCATGTATAGGACGTGAATTTCTGATTTCCACGGTCAGAGATTTATACTGAATCTGACTAAGTTAATGACTAGATGGATCAAGTAGTTCATATAGAGAGATGTTTTCAGTTACAGGCGATCCCGTTATCCCGGCCACACCTGAGGGACTTGTAGCATGCCGACGAGTATGGCACATTTCCAGCCCACTGTCAGTGGAGCACTTCATGAAACAAGTTCTATGCACATTGTCATGTGTTGCACTCCAAGCCACCTAATAATTCTTGATAACTCTTAAATGAACCTCGCCTGGATAACCTGGATAGCTGCAGGGCTTGTGACTGCTGGAACAACTCATTGCATCTTGCTAGTAACTAGGTTTGTGATAACCCTAGTTAGTTAAAGTATCAAGCCGTACTCTTTGCTTGGTCGTAAATAATGGATATAGTCCAGTCTAGTCTTGTCTAATCGATGCCAGTCTATGATTACTTCAGCACATGCTTGCTTATGCTTTACTCTTATCGATAATTGGTTGGAGACTAAGCTCTGTTCAGGTGAAGGGTTACAACCCCGATCCTTGTTTGGTTTACGGGTTATAACTTGGCTACCGGAATAGTCCCTTAGTTGTCTTATCGTTTATCACCTTATTTTCTCTAACTCATGTCTTTTATTATCATTTATGCTCTCATGTGCTAATATGCTGGTTTTAGTTCTTAAGTGAAGCCTCCCTTGTGGCACTTGCTCTTCCGGGGTCTGACACAGCTGGTTTTTGTATGGCCAGATTTTGGAGTAGGACTCGAGGATCCTCCAGCCTTCCAGCCAGATGGTGACCACTAGGCACAACCCTGGCAACGAGTGGGTTCTTATTTTGCTCTTCCACTCTCTTGTAAATATATTCTTTTGAGACGTTTAGCCGCCGAACAAGTGTTAGCTCATTTGCAACTTTACTTACTGTCTGCCTACGGGCTGTAACATGATTGACAAATCCTAGGGGTTGATCATGTATGACTGAAACTCTTGCTAGTCTTCACATTTTGTATGACTAGCTTCATGAACATCTGAATATGTAATATTTGGGACGTCTTACTTTGTATATCTGATGATCTAACATCTTGTAACATTTACTTACTTGCTTGAGATTGAGACTGTCACGCCCCACTTCCGTAGGAGCGGTCGTCCTCGCTAAGGCGTGATGCCGCACGAGCCTAGATTGCGCTCGTGCCAGGCAGTTCCATAACGGCCGATTACAGCGGCAGCGACGCTATCGCTCAAGTCATATACTTTATACGACGAGCCTTATTCTCGAGGGACTACGCGACTTGACAACCGCAGATAGAGCGGAACAGTGCTAGAAATGGCTTAGACCGACCGGCATAACTTTGCCTAACTTACTTGCGCAACGACTTGACGAGCAAAGGCTACGCCAAGCTTCGCATCGAGGGAAATGTGCCATGCACGCGTTCGACTTGAACAACCAAATTCATGCCTAGACTTAAGCCAAAAGCCGTACAAGACGACTTAATCCACGGGACGTGCGAAGGCTATGCCAAGCCTTGCATGACGGGACCGTGCATGCTTTATCAAGCATTCATGCGGGCGATGCCTATGACTTAGGCTAATTCGAGTGTCGGGGCAAAACGACGGGAACGTGCATGCTTTATCAAGCATTCACGCAGGCGACGCCTATGACTTAGGCTATTTTGAGTGTTGAGGCAACTTAGAAACTTAGGCCAACTTTCTTCTCCCAAGCCACGGGACGAAGGATCGAGTGTCGTTTTCAAAACACGCTGAGCAAACTTCTAAGCAGACCGTAGGACCATTTTCCATGTTCTAAGACATTCCGACCCGTCGGAATTATTTCCTTAGCTATGTGGATGCGTCTCTTTATTATCAAGCCTAACTTGTGCAAGTTGAAAACATGTGAGTTATTAAGTGAAGGCTAAGATGAGGCGAGTTCACCGAAACTATCCCACCTGAGCGAGGAGTCGCCTCGACCGAGCGAGCCTTCGAACAGCCGTTGAAAGGCTAAGTTCGAACGCCGTCGGCGTTTCGATTCCTCCGATTGACTTTGCGGGATGGGGCACTACAACATACATCACTCAGAACAAGTCTCGTCCTCGAGACTTTCCTGAAGGCAAGCCATCCTACCATTTCTATAGCCAAGACTTAATCGTGTCCAGATACGGGACTATAACAGTCGAGCAAGGTACGCCATAATTTACCGTGCACACTTCGCCTACGCGTTTCTTCGATTCCGAGCTACCATCAATCTCTCCCTTTAACATGATTTCAAATTCTCGACACTCTTTCATTCCTCAAGTCTTGCTTGAACTCAACGTATCACTTGGCCGGATCGTGCACGTATCCCAGGCGTCCCCAAAATACATGTATTTCAGCCAAGCCGTATGATAGAGAATTCGTCATTCTCACTCGAGTCGCATCGTACACATATTCAGGTGTCCCTAAAATATATGCATGTCAGCCGAATCTCGTGAGCAGGGTTTCCAATTCTTGAATCATTCAATCCATCCATACCAATCCACAAGATCAATCCTTCCCATGCTAATTCTTGAAACAAGGGCGTCTCGCCTAACCGCTAGGCCATTTCTCGAGGCTAAGTCAATGTCAGGATTGGAATCATAGTTTCCCAACAATAATGCCAACACTGACCCCAATCCTAGGGTCAAACCAAGTCGGTAGTACGGGGTTTTCTACCCAAGCTCGCGTTACTCAGATTTCTAAACATCGAGCACGATCACCTAATTCATATCAAGGCACGCATTGCGTATATTTGAATCTGTTTCAATCACCAATTCTAATCAATTCATGTATTCGATCACGAAGTCGTCTAGCTCGACAGTATGTTGCGCTCCAATCTCACGTGAGTCCGATCATCCATGGTGGTTCATGAATCACCATGCAACTCTTCCGCGGAATAATCATTCTCATCGGGGCGTAACTCTTGTTTGAGTCTAGACTAATTCATTCTCGATACGCGGATTGGACCTACTCAATCCTCAAGCTCAATCATCAAGTACCCTGAGTCATTCCCGAGTCCACCTTCGCGTCAAACCACAAGTTGAAGAAATCAAATTGCCACGCCATGCAAGTTCGATCACCCCCGCTGTATGAATCACCATACCAGCGCTCACGCGGAGTGATTCGTCCTAATCGGTGTGATGCATGTACGAGACTGGAGTTTCACTCACATAAGACAAGAACGTCAACGTTGTGGTTATCGTCAAAGCAATCCAACATTTTATTTTCCTCCAAGTCAAGATTTCAATTTGATAGTCTAACCGTCATTCATTCAACTAGAAAATCCTCGAGCCAAGACTATCTTTTCCTCGACACATTTCATCATTCCGAGTATAGCATCCATCGGAACAATAAAATTTTACACGATCATCGTTCCTCGAATTAAACTACCCCCGAGTTATCGTACATCGATCTTTGATACGCCTCAATACCATCAATGTACGTAACCTGACGATCTTCCTTTTATAACGAACTCCGAGTCGTGCACTGATACCGTTGTCCGAGTTGGATATTCCACAGTCTCCTCGATATTCAAGATCAAGTTCGATCGCTATTACTCAAGCTAGTTTCAAGATCGTTGTCCAAAACTCAAGTCACATTTCGTTTGACTCAGTCCGAAATCGTACGTGTGATTTACTAGATTTTTTCGATCAAGACATTCACTTGTTTCATCGTGTCACCTCCAGTTTTCAAATTAGGGGTATTTTTGTCATTTTTTAAGTTTTATAATTTTTAGGAATTTTATTTGATTTTATATAATTTTTAGGGATTTATTTGGTTTGGTTTGGATTTTATCCAATTCGGACTCAAGTTGGAGACCCGGGTAGCCTGGACCCTAGTGGGACCCACATACTAGCTGGACTTGGCCCACATACCATCATAATTAGGTTAGAAATCATAAACCCAACTTCCATGGCTTAATTAGTCATTTTAGAGACTTAATTAGTTCATTAGAAACAAACCAAACCAAACCGAAACAAACCGAACCCAACCTAAGTCTAATGGGTTTGGAGGGCTATTGGATCCTACCCAAACCCACTAACCCCCCCTTGGCCGGCCACACGTAGGAGAGCCCCCCCCCCCCCCCCCCCCCTCTTTCTTCTCCATTAAGAAAACTCTCTCTCTCTCTCTCTTCCAAAATCTATTTTCTTTCAAGCTTTCTCCTTCCTCCAAAAAACCTTCTAGGTATGCACTTAATTCCTCATTTATTACTCCTTTGAATTTAGTTCTTTCACCATAAATGGAGAGGAGAAGATTCTCCACCATTTGCCCATAAATTTTATAGGGTTCCCTAGAAATCTAGGTTAAGAAAATTTTTAGGGGTTTATATATATATTGAATGGTATATATATATATATATATATATATATATATATATATATATATATATATATATATATATATATATATATATATATATATATATATATATATATATATATATATAATTATAAGTATTTGTGTGTGTAGGAGAAATTGAAGTGGTGGTGGTGTTGTGAGAGCGGCATGGGTGTCATGAGAGTGGTGAGAGTGTGTGTGGTTGTGAGTGTGTGAGTGTGTATGTATTTATATACATATCTATACATGTGTGTGTGTCAATATATATATATATATATATATATATATATATATATATATATATATATATATATATATATATATATATATATATATATGTGTGTGTGTGGGGGGGGGGGGGGGGGGTATTTATACATATGTAGATATATGCGTGTGTGTAATTATATATATGAAGATAGATGTGTGTGTGTTGGTGTATAGGGATATATATATAGATATATATATATATATAGATAGATAGGTGGTCAGTTATATATATATATATATATATATATATATATATATATATATATATATATATATATATATATATATATATATATGGAGGAAGAGGAGGAAGAAGTAGAAGAGGAGAAGAAGAAGAAGACACAGCAGTAGCAGCAGCTACAGCTGCTGTAGCAGCAGCTCCAGCTGCAGGAGCAGCAGCTCCACTGGCAGCAGCAGCTGCCAGTTAATCCCCCCCCATTCCAGCCCCTTAAGCCTATGTATACCCCCCTATTTAGCCCCATTTTACCCCCATATATATATATATATATATATATATATATATATATATATATATATATATATGTAAGAAGATAGTTAGAATTAGAAGAGAATAGTAGAAGAGGATTAAGGAAAAGATAGGCAGAAATGGAAGAAGTTGAGAAGAATTAGAAAAGAAGAAGAATTAGAAGAATAGGGAGAATAGGAAGAAGTTAGGAGGAAATTTAGAATAGGAAAGAATGAGAGAAAAGAAGATTAGGAATGAGAGGAAGAGTTAGAAGAAGATGAATTAGGAGAATAGAAAATTAGACAAGGGGAATTTGAAGAGGAGGAAATAGAAGAAGAATAATAGGAAGAAAAGTGAGAAATAGAAAATAGAGGGGATCGAGTTAGAGGGTGAAACGGAGCTCGGAGTGTCGGAATGAGATGAAACTTGGCGTGGAGTTAGAATACGTGAATTAGATTTTGCGGGTAGGCTCCCGAGTGGAAATCGGGGTTGTAGGGCGCCGGTATCGCGCCGTACCATTGCGTATCTTGAAATATTCAAGATATCGGCAATGGGTCGTAAGATGGACTAGACGTCCACTTTACTTAGGTATCTTGGTAGGTAATATATGTATAGGCTAGTACCTTACTACCCTAGGGAGCTCGGGTCAAAATAACAAGCGTAGGTAGGCTAACTAGGTTTCCACCTAGGCTAGAAATTTACCTTAGAAAAGGTAAATTAGAAAATTGGCCTACGGCCAAGATTTGAGTTTCGAAGTCCAAGATGGACTTGAATATGGGTTGTAGAGGTTGGTAATAGTTAGAAATAGTCGCCTAGACCTAGTCTTGACCTCGGTTGACCACGGTTCACTTTTTAGACCAAAAGTCAACTATGGGTCAACACTTTACCCAATTTAGTCCCAAATTCCATTAGACTTGAGTAGTTGACCAAAAGTCAACTATTAGTCACCATTGACCTAGGATTGACCTAGGGTTGACCAGAGTTGACCAGTTGACCAAAAGTCAACTGTAAGTCAACCGTTGACTTAAATCGACCTAGATTAATTCCGTTTGACTTGTATTGACCCAGTTTGACCTGGTTAGGCCTAATATGACTTAGCTTGACCTCGTACAGTCTAGTTTGATGTGTCTTGACCTAGAATGACTTAATAGGGTTTAATTTTGCTTTGACTTTAATTCCTAAACGTAGTATTGATACGTCTTGTTCTCTATAGGTCCTCGAGACGCTGCATTTGCTCCAGTTGACATACCATATCATATTACAGGCGAGTACATTCTCTGACACTCTTTCAATTTATGTTGATTGTTATAATTCATGTAATTAGTGTAGATATGCTTGTTCTCGACACATTGGTCACACGGGTTGGTATTCATGGATCCCGACATGAGGTGTTATTCCTTGTTGTCTTGGTATATCTTGTACAAGCCCCTTGTAGTTCTTGTGCAGTACATGGACGCTGATTCTCGAGGAGACTTGCTCCCTTCTCGTAGAATCCCGCGTCGTGACGTGTCTTATTTGGATCCACTCTACCAGTCGGGGATGGAGAGCACTAGTGTAGATATGTGGCCATTATCCACCGTGTTTATTCTTGTAGATCTTGAATGCTAGCCAATCCTACACTCTACGTATGATTGGCCTGATCAGTAGACCTTGTACAGACCCAAGCCGGCCACATATTGTAGCTAGTACTCACACACCTAGAGATATGATTTTTGATTCTTGTACATGCCATGATCAGTTTACTTGCCTTGTTCTAGCTCTAGATTTACAGCTTACCTTGCCATGATACTCACATGTACATTCCATGATTTTCTTGTATATACTCTCTATTTACAGTCTTATAGCTTTTGTCATATCTTGTGAACTGTTGTTAGTAGATTGTACTCGTTCCATCCTGACAGAATATATTGACAAATATTACAGATGTCGACGAGGGAGATTATTGTACCTACTACGGTCCGGATGACGTAGTGGGCGTAGACTTGGAGACTTTGGTCCAGCAGGGCTTAGCTCCGTCTGACGAGACCTTACCACTTGCTTAGTTAGAGTAGGTCTTTTGTACTGGACTTTGTCTCCAGCTACTTTTGAGACTGTTATTATTATGGTTTGTATTAGAGACTTAGACTTATATATATTCTTGTGTTGGACTTGACAGGTTATTATTTTATTATCGTCTTGTTGTCTTTATCTTTCAGTCTTTACTTTGTTATCTTAGAGTTGTGATTGAGTACTCATATATATATTCATTGCTTGTCCTCCATTCGGAGTTGACCATATTCTCGACAGGTTTTGATATATGTATATAAACTGTTTAGAGTAGAAAACCTACAGCGTTCTACGCCGTTTTTACGGTGAGGGCTGGGCGTTGTCACGTGCACGTGCCCTTATAGCGGGTGCGGGTCGTGACACATCGTTCCGACTCGTTTTCTAACACGCGTTTCCCATTCACAAGTTGTCCGAACGATACCTCGTTTGGGACATTCGAAGTCACGACCAACTAAGCGTGACGCGTTCTAAGCCTTTGCGCGATCGCATCGCCTCGCCGACATACTTGTTGTTACTCGTAATCCTCAATTTTCGCTCGAATGATTTCCAAGACAAACCATACACCATTCAGGATTCGAGCCATCCGATCTAGTCCAAATCACATTCGTGTTACTCGCTAACACATCTTTCAGATTCGTTCGACGAATCTCTAGCGTAATCGCTCACATCGTATCGACGTACTAAGTCGATCGTACTACTCCTCAAAATCCAATCCAATCTTCCGTGCACGCCTAAGCGTTAGTCCAATATCATTTCTATCGATATACACTCTAAGTGTATCTCATTCTCGACCGAGCGATACTTGATATTGCTCGCAACTCGTTTTCACCAAAAAGTCAAGGTGCGCGACACACAGCACAACTTAGCCAAAAGGCCGTGTGCATAGCTATCCCATGTGGACTATATTCCGAGTTTGCACGCACAATTGCTAGGGTCAACGTAGGACTAGTTAGGCACGCACGCGACTTGTTAACTTTAGCATGTATTTTCTACCAAGTCAAGTTTGACACAGTTCGGCACAAAGGCCTATCAATTCGTCCGGCAATGGCCTACCGATGCGTTCGATTGAATGCTTGTACGAGCTTTTAAAAATATTTAGACTTATTGTATGGACATGCCGAGGGACATTTGAGAGAGAGCACACACTTCTTTTCCCATGAACGAGCTTTCAAAACTGAAAGATGCGACGTGAAGTCCAAGGACGTAAATCCGTGCTCTGATACCATTATGTCACGCTCCGCTCCCGTAGGAGCGATCGTCCTCGCTAAGGCGTGATGCCCCACGAGCCTAGATTGTGCTCGTGCCAGGCAGTTCCATAATGGTTGATTACAGCGGTGGCGATGCTATCGCTCAAGTCATATACTTTATACGACGAGCCTTGTTCTCGAGGGACTACGCAACTTGACAACCGCAGATAGAGCGGGACAGTACTAGAAATGGCTTAGACCGACCGGCATAACTTTGCCTAACTTACTTGCACAACGACTTGACAAGCAAAGGCTACGCCAAGCTTTGCATCGAGGGAAACGTGTCGTGCACGCGTTCGACTTGAATAACCAAGTTCGTGCCTAGACTTAAGCCAAAAGCCGTGTAAAATGACTTAACCCACGGGACGTGCGAAGGCTATGCCAAGCCTTGGACGACGGGACCGTGCATGCTTTATCAAGCATTCATACGGGCGACGCCTATGACTTGGGCTAATTCGAGTGTCGGAACAAAACGACGCGACCGTGCATGCTTTATCAAGCATTCACGCAAGCGACGCCTATGACTTAGGCTATTTTGAGTGTTGAGGCAACTTTGCAACTTAGGCCAACTTCCTTCTTCCAAGCCACGGGACGAAGGATCGAGTGTCGTTTTCAAAACACGCTGAGCAAACTTCTAAGCAGACCGTGGGACCATTTTCTATGTCCTCCGTCGGGATTATTTCCTTAGCTATGTGGATGCGTCTTTTTTATTATCAAGCCTAACTTGTGCAAGTTGAAAACATGTGAGTTATTAAGTGAAGGCTAAGATGAGGCGAGTTCACCGAAACTACCCCACCTGAGCGATGAGTCGCCTCGACCGAGCGAGCCTTCGAGCAGCCGTTGAAAGGCTAAGTCCGAACGCCGTCGGCGTTTCGATTCCTCCGATTGTCTTTACAGGACGGGGCACTACAGAGACACTAGGCTTGTTCTTGACCTTAAGAGACTGATGGCTTGTAGATAAATTCTCATACATCTAGACAGCCGTGACCGTATTGCGATGTGGGTTTCACTTTAAAGTACGTAGCTGGCTGTGTCTGTCCCCCGCTCTCGAGTATTCTGGTTCTGGGGCGTGACACGGTTTAAGTGGTGGCCCATGCAGGTCTTGTAAATCAAGATGTGTGAGGGTTTTACCGGATAGATGTCTCAATCAGTACTCGTCTTTGATCTCTACTTGTGCTTTTTAATCTTCCTGGAATCTTGACCTGATCACATTCTTATATCTTTGATCTATCTTGGTCCTTCCTTAATGTTCTCCATGTCATTTTCTTCAGTGGCATTGCTCCTGGTCCTGTCGATCAGCCGAAAGGAGAACCACCAGTGAACTAGCCTCAACAAGGAGACCAAGCCCAGCTCTCAGGAGCAGCCTCCCGAGCTATGCATTCCGGGGATCCAGAGCCACCAGTTCAGCCTGCTCAGCCTGCAGAGCCTGACAATGGAGTCCTGGTAGGACTTATCCGAGATTTGCTTACGTCACAGGATCGTCGGGGCGATGCCCTGCACCAGACAGTATAAGATGCCATGAGCAGAGTTGGCTATCAAGGGAACAATGCAGCTAACAACTTCAAGCGTCTGAACCCTCCTTTCTTTGACGAAACTGAAGATTCTATTGCTGCTGATGCATGGCTTCAGGACACAGAGGTTATCCTGGAAGCAGCTAGGATTCCTGATAGTGAGAAGGTGGACGTCGTGCGCCTGCAGTTATTGGACTTAGCCCGCAGCTGGTGGGCGATGCAAGCAGTTGGATTGGTGACGCCTGTCTTATGGGCGGTATTCAGCGACAAGTTTCAAATGAAGTACTTTGATGCAGTAGCTCGGTATGATCTGCAGACCAGATTCAGCAATCTCAAGCAGATGGAAAGGACGGTCGATGGATATGCAGCAGAGTTTTTTAGGCTTAGTCGATTTGCTCCCACCTTGGTGGCGACCGAATTGGATCGAGCGCAGCGATTCCAGCAGGGACTCCACCTAGAGATCATTCTAGCAGTTGAGCAGTTTGAGCACCAGACGTTTGATGCCGTCTTACGAGCAGCGAAGAGGCATGAGTATACCTTCCCGAGGATAATAGATCGAACTGGAGGATGTAAGAGGTCTTATGGATAGTTGTCCCAATCATCAGCACCAGCCCCGGCAGCTAGGGCTTTGACCATTGGTGCTCTGTCACGACCCGCACCCTGATTAGGGGCACAAGAAGTGGGTACGTCCAGCCTACGCCGCAGCATCGGCGGTAGAACGCTGTCTATGTCATCTAGAAATAGTACAACTAAACAGATAAAAGTACCTGTACAGTACATACACTCCGAATGGAGGTGACATAACAATACAGTCTCAATCACATAAACAAACTAGGATAGATAGCACGAAAGGAAATATGATAGATGAAGCAGGAAATAAGTTCGAGATCCACACAAATACAAGACTAAACATAACATCACAGAATATAATATAATACTACAGTCTGAAAAGTACTAGCTGGCTCGCAGGCCAGGCAAACCTAACTAAACTACACTACTCAGGGTGAGCAAAGTCTAGTGGCTCTACTAACAAGCCACGGTCCAAGTCTACTCTATCTAACCCGTCCCCATAATAGGTCGGGCAATCAGCCTCTGAATCATCTGTAAAATTTCATAACGGTATCCTGTCAGGAAAATGAGCAAGTACAAGCACCAACAGCAGTTCCATATGAATTGACAAATACTATAAGAGACAGTATAATGAAATACAAGACAAAGATATAGGCGACTTGGGAACCATTCGAAAGCCGAGTTACAACCCTTAAACCAAACAAGGATCGGGGTTGTAACCCTTCCTTCGAACAGAACTTAGTCTCAAATCATAGTACAGTATAAAGGCAGGTAGAGCATATGAGTAAATAAAATCATAGCATGGTGAGAAGTACAGAAAGTAAAGCTGAACTGGATATAAGATACGACAATAAATGTAAAATATGATTTGAATTATTAGAGCGATATGTGATCGGCTAGGGAGTCATGGTAGGGTTATCCACTTGGCCCGACAATCACATAAAAATCTGAAAGGGCCATGCCGGCCAACCTGGATAACACGGACATGGGGTATCTGCTACACCCTACGTGAGGTGAGGGTGGCGCTAGCAAAATAGGGACATGGGGTGTAGGCCTTAAAAATGAAAGTCACGCTGAGTTGATCAGAACAAAGTCCAAAAGTCACGTTGAGTTGATCAAGACAATATTTAAAAAATCACGCTGGGAGACAGCTCATTATTTTGGTCAGAGTGTCATTATGACTGACAGCACGACAGTCGAAGAATGTCTTCTCGTATGCCACGTATGCACGAAACTCGAGAGATCACAGCCGACTATTGCGTGACTTTTGAAATCTTCTTCAGCAAGACTCAGCCTTCACCAAGTTGGCGTACCAAAAGAGCTTCTTGTCATTTAATACGACTGACAAAGGCAATCACTATCAGAGATTTTGTGTCAGTCGAGGCACGTCGAATCAAGACAGCTGGCACTTCTGCCTCAATATTGCGTATATTTTTGAGCCTTCTGGCTCAAGTCTGCGTGTATTTTGAAGCTTTCTACCCCAAGTCTGCGTGGATTCTGAAGCTTTTTTGCCCCAAGTCTGCGTGGATTCTGAAGTTTCATGCCCCACGTCTGCGTGGATTTTGAAGCTTTCTACCCCAAGTCTGCGTAGATTCTGAAGCTTTTTGCCCCAAGTCTGCATGGATTCTGAAGTTTCTTGCCCCAAGTTTGCGTGGATTTTGAAGCTTTCTGACCCAAGTCTGCGTGGATTTCGTCTTCAACAAGTCTGCGTGGATTTCATCAAATTGGAGTACGTGGCAGCCATGCCACTGATCTCTCGCCTGCGTGTCCTGTAACTTGCATACGACTCATGCATGATTGCCATGTGTCCAACAGTTACAGGCCACGTCCAGTAACTGCTCAAAACCTTGCGTATGTTAAATCCTGTGATTTTCAACTAGGCACAGGTTGTAAAGACAGTTATCCTTTCAGTTATTTTTTGACTCTATAAATAGAGTTCTTTTTCTCATTCATTGTACAGATACATAGTTATCTAACTTACTGTCAAAATTTTGAGAGCTTTTCTTCTTCGCATAGTCCAAGGGATAAAGCGATCGTCTTCTAGATCGGATTCCTACAGTTGTAATTTTCCCAGAAATATAATAAATAAAGTGAATTTATTTATGGAAAACAAATTGGCGACTCTGCTGGGGAAAACCATCTCCTCTTCTGGGATGGCAACAACTCAATGCGACACTTCGTCAGTCGGCTCGACGAAGAAGGTGATATCGATCCAATTCGATCAACTCGCCTACGAAGAAATACAGCGGGCTAAGGGTGGCAAGCCCACTTCAGCCTCCATCACCACTGCCAAGTCGAAGGGACGCTCTGTCTATGTCCCTAAGAATCAGTTGGTAGCCAATGGTGAAGTCTCTGCCACAGTGTCTACTCCTAACACTAGCAAAGACTCTACTGCAAGCACGTATACTCTTGTGCGCTCAAAGAAGACAGCAGTCAAAAGTCACGCTGACAGTACTGGCTCTTTAGCCAAACCTGTTCCAGCGTGCAATCTTAAAGTCAAAAGTCACGCTGACAGTGCTGGCTCTTTAGTCAAATCTGTTCCAGCGTGCAGTCTCACATTCAAAAGTCACGTTGACAGTACTGGCTCCTTAGTCAAATCTGTTCCTGCGTGTATTTCTAAAGTCAAAAGTCACGCTGACAGTATTGGTTCCTTAGCCAAATCTGTTCCAGCGTGTAATTCTAAAATTAAAAGTCACGCTAACAGCACTGGTTCTTTAACCAAGCCTATTTCAGTGTGTATTTCATCTAAGAAGAATATATAGCTCTTTAGCTATCTCTTCTTCTTTGCCAAGTTCTACTAGAACTGGGGGTGGTCTTCCACACAAAGTCCCTTCGAAAAGAAATAACTCTTTAGTTGTTTCTTCTGCTCCTGTAGTCTTTACTTCAGGAACAGCTTTGACTGACAATTTTGTTAGTCAAAGAAAAGGAGATGGTCTTTTGACTACTCTTCCTTCTGGACATTCTATGTCTCCAAACTTGAATAAGTCTAAGAAGAAATATTCCTTAATGTCTTCTTCTACGACTTCTTCGAATTGGGCACAGAATTTGTCTATGAAATAGGGTCTGTTACCAACTCCTAATCAAGGGGATGGTTCAACTCTTCCTTCTCTACAAATATCCAGATCAGTGGAAGGAAAACTCCAAGTTTCAAAAACCAATGTATTACTTTCAACTGATCTAAGAACAAAACTTAATCAAACCCGTTTGGGAAGCACTTCTGGTGTTAAGAAACTACACCAATCGGAAATGAAGATAAAAGATCCGGATGCAGAGTATGCTAGAAATTATGTGGCTCATATTAATCACTCTCTATATAATCAAGAGCCATCAAAATCCAAGAACCAGAAATATATTCCTAAAAATACACAAAGATTGTTCTCTGATGTACCTCAGTCGTCACAGACAGATTTACGAGAACACCGAAGAGAAGGAATAATTCTATGACAATGGATCATGCTGAATGTGACTTCCAGCCAAGAGTCATAATTCAATGCAGATGTCAATCAATGGTTCAAGACTATGTTGATCATGAATGTGATTTCCAGCCGAGAATCACAATACAATGCAGATGTCAAACAAAATGACAATCTGTCTTGAATCGGATTCAGTGTGAACCTATGCCTGATGAAGATGAGCCTTTGTTTGCTTCTGTCAACATGACCTCTCGGAATACTGGGGGTAGAGATGATAGTCCAGATGGAGTATATAGAGGCACAAGAGCAAGAGTCCTGGCCTCTAGTCAAAGGACTTTAATTTCTGAAGATGATTCTGAATTTTTCAGAGAATCTAACTTCCCACCTCTTCCTACTGGGGGTAGTTCTCCTATAATTGACTTTGATGCACAAAGCAATGATTCAGAACAAACGACATCCACCAGTTCATCAATAATCCCTCGTACAGTCACGACTTATATGGTTGATGGGAATACTGATGAACCTTCTTCTTCCTTGACTCCTCAAGAACAAAGAATTGCTTCCTTGGAACAGCAAACGAAATCTATGGCTGATACTATGAAGTCGATGTATGAACTCATGGCAACACAGATGCAAAATCGACAGACTGTACCAGATGCCATACCAATTGACACTGTTGCAAGTCCAGTACAAGTTCCTCCAGCAGTACAATCCAATACTCCTGGACCAGCTCAACCAAATCCTTGTCTCTCTGGAGCTGGGGGTAGTGCTTATAATACTGTTCCTCCTCCCAACTATTCTCTACAAGCTACAACTCCACAATCTTCCGGAGTTGTCTCTGAAGAATTGAAGAATCTCAAAACTCAATTCGAGGCATTCAAACAGAATGATGGTTTACAAAGGTTAGGCATCAAACAACCTTATCCGATAGAATGGAAGCAAGTATCGTACCCTCCTAAATACAAGCCTCCTACTATCTCCTTCTATGATGGAACCACTTCTCCAAGTCAGTTTATTAATCACTTTGAAGTGATGACTGACCAATTGCAACCAAGTGACGCCCTCCTTACTCGGGTGTTTGTTAGATGTCTCAAGGGAACGGCTTATGAATGGTATAGAAGTCTCCCAGATGGGTGTATTACCTCATTTGCCGGTTTCAAACAAATGTTTCTTGAACGGTTCTATGAAGGGCTCAATGACATAACTATGTCTGCTCTTATTAGAATCAAGCAGAAAAATAATGAAACTACAGAGGATTTCATTGAACGGTTTCGAAGAGAAGCTCTGAAGATGCCTCTTAGAACTCCTGATGCTGTCACCATCAACACATACAAATCAAACTTGTTACCAATCATCAGCATGTGGACAGGATCTACTCAATTCCAAGACTGGCCTTCCTTCATAGTTAGTGCCAAGGCCGCAGAAATTAGTGCTGAAACCTTCAAAGGTTTAGGAGTGCAGATGACTCCCAAAGAAACAGGTCAAGGTACTAACAATAATGCTAAAAACAATGCTCGTAAGGGAAAAAAAAACCTTGAAGTTAATCTTTAGAGCAAAGATGCATCAAATGTTCAAACTTCTCCTACCTCTACAACTCAACAACCAAGAGCACCTCGCCCTAAAGAAGAATACTCTTTTGATGATGACGATGTCCTTGGTATCTTTGAATGTCTGCTGAAAGGTAATAAAATACAATTACCTGAAATCAAGAAACCTGATGAAGCTGGGAAGACGGATCATCCTAAATACTGTCCATGCCACAGAATACTGGGTCATACAATTCGTACATGTTATGTACTGAAAGGAAAGATCCAAGAAATGATTAAATCTGGAGCTATCTATCTTACTCCAAAAGAGAAAACCGTCACCTCCAACGTCGTCTCTATGCAATTCGGAGATTTTCCTCCTCAACTCCTTGAAAGCGGGATCGTTCCTATTCCCAAGGTGACTCTTGATATAGTGAATATTCCTCCTCCATAATCTGAAGGATTGGTGCCAATTACTATGGAAACAGGAGAAATCATGTGGATACATCTTGATCTAGTGGCAGATTTTGAATCTCCTCCTCTTCAAAAGACTACTTCTCGAAAGTCCAAAAAGACTGGAAAGATTAAGTCATGTCATATGACTTCTCTTGGGTCTACTTCTGACACAGAGCCAAAAGATAAAGAAGAAGCACTTGCTGGTGCTACTCGAACAGGGAAATCTTATTTAAAGGATTATTCCAAGAATCCTGAGGATACTCCTGATATCCCTCCTACTGATAAAGATGCTCCTAATGTTCCTCTTGAAGAAGAATCATCCACTGCACCTATTCCTTCCACTGCACCAGTTGAACCCGCTCCTTCCAAGCCTACAGCTCTTGAGAAAGGCAAACAACAGGCTCGATTTGATAAGCCAATCAAGAAGTCTTCTCCTCTTGGGCTTCAGAAGCCTTATAACTTCGACATTTTAGCTCAACTTGCTAATACTCCAGCTAGAATGTCCCTCTTTGAACTTCTACGTCTCTCCAAAGAGACTCGGGAGACGTTAAGTGAAGCACTTCTTCAAGCTGACTCTTGTCTTGCACAGTTAAAGAAGCCAGATGCAGAACCTGCCACTTGCTTACATTGCAACAGTGTATTGGAGATTATCCCAAATATCACCTTTACACAAGATGACATGCTACTGGAAGATAATCGACATGATCGGCCTCTCTACTATACCGGTTATATCGATACAATGAAGATAGATCGTATCCTCATTGATCCAGGGTCTGCTATAAGCATAATGCCAAAGAGTCTGTTGGATGAACTAAAAATCCCTCTTCACAAGCTTTCCAAGACGGTTACCACTATCCTGGGATTCAATCAAAGCCGAAGTGAGCCTTTGGAAAAGATTCATCTGAAACTTCAGATAGGCGATTTCAGATCCAAAGTCACTTTCTATGTGATCGAGATCGTGGGATCTTACAATCTTCTTTTGGGGAGACCATTTCTTCATGAAAATAATGTGGTGCCTTCTACTCTTCATCAGTGTTTCAAATACATTGATAGCAATGGAAGAGTACAAAAGGAAGTCGCTGATATAAATCCATTCCATAGGGTTGAAGCCTATTTCAATGATTCCCGGATGTACAAAGAAAAGTATACAAGGGTGATACAAGCTATGGAGAAAGAAGATTCACAGAGTGAGACTTTAATAATACCTGTTAAAGGTCGTAATACTCACCAACAATCTCCCAAACCCTCCGGAGAAGGTTCTTTCATCATTCCAGTGAGTGGATGGATTTCTCCATCACCTCAGTCGTCTACTCAAGATACACTGATCATTCCTGTCAGTGGGCGTAATATAGTTCCTGTATCTTCACATATAAAACAGGATACTCTGCTAATCCCAGTTGGAGGGCGGATTACTCTTCCATCTCAGACTTCAAGGGAGCTCACCTCTTCTGAGCCATTTGTTATCGATCTTAATCGAAACAAAGCTTCTTCTCGTTCTTCTTCTCCCCCTTTAGTCATTGATTTGGCTAAGATCTCTAAGGCTCAGCCTTCTCCCAATGTAAATATTGCTGCTTTTGAATTTAATGAAATGTCTCCATCTTTGCAGTATATTGATATGTGTAATTATGTTCATAGTTATTACATTTGTTAGATGACTTGAGCACAATAACCATAGGAGTTGTACAGACTGTTCATACAGATGTATCCTTAGAATCAGTACAATCTTCATACTTTCTAGTTCCCAGCAGAAAGCCAGGAGACATTCCAATATTCTTCTACAAAGGGCCCTAAAAGCCTTCTGATTTAGAAGATGAGGACAAAAATAATGATACTGGAAGACTACAACTACGTCGTTATAGTCAGCAATCTAAAGACATCATTAAAAATATGGGCTATGACTTCAGGACTGGCCTCAATAGTGGAAAAGGGAGAAAAATGCATGTTCGTATTCCTCCTCTGAAATATGGGAGGACGAAATGCGGATTGGGTTATACTGCTCCTATTCCTTTTATCAATATTGTTCATGAAGATCCCGAATCTGACGAAGATAAGAGATCTGATTCTTCTAGTACTACCTCTTGGGATTCCGATACGAGTATCGGTAATTTCTACTGCAACATTCTGTCTTCCAACATGGTCTCCATTGACCGTTCTGAAGAAAGTGACGAAGACGAAGATGAGTTTGAAATCTCACCTGAATCAGAACAATGGGCCCAAAGGTTAGATAATCAATAGGAGTTTCAATTTGAGCAAAAGGAACCTCCGACTGAAGACAAACTTGTTCAAATAGATGTTGGTGAAGAGGGATCTCCCAAACCAATATTCATCAGTGAAAGTCTTTCAGAAACTGATAAGCAAGACATGATTAAACTCATTCGTGACTACATCGACGTCTTCGCTTGGAGTTATGAAGATATGCCAGGACTTGATCCACAAATCGCAACTTACAAGCTCAATATCTTGCCGAATGCTAAACCAGTCAAACAACAACAGCGATGATTTCGTCCAGACATCATGGATGCAATTGAAGCTGAAGTTAATAAACTCATGGCCTCTGGGTTTATTAGAGAGGAACAACATCCCGATTGGGTGGCTAATATAGTTCCTGTTCTTAAAAAGACTGGCAAGATTAGAGTTTGCATAGACTTCCGCGATCTCAATGCGGCATGTCCTAAAGACGAATTCCCTCTACCAATTACTGATGTCATGATCGATAATACCTGTAGGTTTGAACGGATGTCATTCATGGACGGGTATTCTAGGTACAATCAAATTAAAATGTTTCCAGATGACGAGAAACACACTTCTTTCAAAACGCCGATTGGTACATACTGTTATACGGTTATGCCATTTGGTCTCAAGAATGCAGGAGCAACTTATCAACGAGCCATGAGCACTATATTCCGTGAACATTTACGGAAAACAGTCTAATGCTACGTTGATGATATTGCAGTCAAAAGTCGACAAAAGGAGGATCATATCCAAGATTTGAAGACTATATTTGATCTAATGCGTAAGCATCAATTAAAGATGAACCCAACTAAGTCCTTCTTAGGCGTCTCTAGTGGTAAATTTCTCGGCTTCGTCATTACCTCTAAAGGTATACACGTGGATCCCGAGAAGATCAAAGTCATCCAAGAGATGCGTCCTCCACGCACCTTAAAAGAGCTACAAGGATTTCAAGGAAGGATCGCTTATATCAGGAGATTCATCTCTAATCTTTCAGGACGCTGCAGACCATTCAATAAACTCATGAAGAAAGGTGTTTCTTTCGTCTGGAATGATGAATGTCAGAAAGCATTCGATGATATAAAACAGTATCTGATGAGCCCTCCAGTATTGGTACCTCCCGTCTCAGGAATACCGTTCCTCCTATATACCCGAGCAATGAGTCATTCATTGGGTGTATTGCTTGCTCAAAATAATAAAAATGGTCATGAACAAGCCATTTACTATCTCAGTCGTACTATGACCGGAGCTGAACCTCGATATTCACCGGTCGAAAAAGAATGTCTAGCCTTGATGTTCGCTGTTCAAAAGATACGACATTATATCATTGGCCAGACTATTCATGTCATTTCCAGAATCAATCCTATACGGGTTATGATGAAGAGACCTAGTGTTTTGAATTCTCGATTGGCTAACTGGGGAATCTTACTTGCTCAGTATGATATGCACTATATTCCTCAGAAGTCAGTCAAAGGACAAGCTTTAGCTGATTTTTTGGCTGCTCATTCAATTCCAGAAGATTCAAAACTCTATGATGAAATCCCAGATGAAGTCCTAGATTCAAACCAAATTACTGAAGAAGATCCTACCTGGCGTTTATTCTTTGATGGAGCTTCAAGAATAGGTCCTAATGGTGATATTGTCGCTGGAGTTGGAATCGTTCTTGTGTCGTCAGAAGGTCTTGCTATCCAAAGGGCTTATTCTCTCGATCAGCCATGTTCAAACAATGTAGCCGAGTACAATACATTACTCATTGGTCTTCAATTCGTTAAACATCTAAATATTCAACATTTAGAGGCGTACGGAGACTCTAAACTCATTGTCAATCAGATAAGGGGCACTTATGAAGTTTGCCATCAAGATCTGGTTCCTTATCATAGATCGGCTATATCTATGGCTTCTTCATTTGAAGAGTTCTTCATTGAACATGTTAGGCGAGCATGTAACACAGAAGCTGATGCTCTTGCTAATCTTGCTGCGGTGTTAGCTATCCCGATTAGACGACAACAGATGATTGTTGTCCGCAATCGAGAGCTATTTCATCTCGAAAACAATCTGACTTTAGGACTTCCAGTCGACATTGAAGAATCAACATCTCACAATGTCAATGCAACAAGAGGATTTGGATTAAGTCGTAAATCATTATCTTCTTCATCTGATTCTAGCATAGAATTCATCTTCAATAATTCAGCTGAGACTCAGAATACAGATAAAGATTGGAGACTTCCTTTCTTAGACTTCGTATTGTATGATATTCTTCCAGATAATCCGAGTGAAGCAGTATCTATCAGACGACGATCACTCAGATTCTATTACAATCATACTACAAAAACTTTATATCGTCGAGCTTATGACGGTCTACTTCTTCGATGTGTTGCCGGTGATGAGGCTCAGCAGATTATTCGTGAAGCACATGATGGAATTTGTGGAGCACATCAGCCTGGCCCAAAACTTCAAGACCGTATTCGACGTATGGGTTATTATTGGCCCACTATGGTATCAGATACCATCGAATATGCAAAAAAGTGTAAAGCTTGTCAAATCTATACAGATTTTATTTATCAACCCTCAGAATTTCTACATCCGACGGCAGCATCATGGCCCTTCGAAGCTTGGGGCATGGACATTATTGGTCCGATCAATCCGTCGTCATCAAAAGGTCATCGGTTTATTCTCGCAATAACCGATTAGTTTTCCAAATGGGCCGAAGTCATTCCTTTATCTGAAGTCAAGACGTCCAATGTCATCAGCTTTATCAAACACCACGTCATCTACAGATTTGGTGTTCCTCGACGCATTATTCATGATAATGGACCACAGTTCGTCAGTCAGAAGTTTACTCGATTCTGTGACGATCATCGGATCAACAATGTGGCTTCTACCGTATATAATCCGACAGCTAACGGATTAGCAGAAGCTTTCAACAATACCATCATCAAACTCCTAAAGAAGTTTGTCTCTACTAACAAACGTAATTGGAGTGAGAAACTTGGCGAATGCTTGTGGGCTTACCGTACTACAGTTCGTAATGCTACTAAATGTACACCTTTCTCTCTGGTGTATGGTTGTGAAGCTGTTCTTCCATTAGAGATTCAAATTCCTTCTTTAAGGATAGCAATCGCTAATGAACTCACCGCCGAGAATAATGATCGTCTTCGACTTCAGGAATTAGAAGCTCTGGATGAGAAGCGATTATCTGCTCAACAGAATATCGAATTCTATCAAGCTAGAATCTCAAGAGCTTTTAATAAGAAAGTCAGAGTTCGAACGTATCAAAAAGGAGAACTTGTTCTAACAGTCAGACGTCCTATGACTATGACTCATATGAGCAAAGGCAAATTCGACGCAAAGTGGGAAGGTCCCTATGTCGTAAGCAGAGTTTTCTCAAATGGAGCTTATCAACTCTCAGAACTGGATGGTCGAAAAGTTATGATGCCTATTAATGGCAAATTCCTTAAAAAGTATTATGTATAAATGTTTGTAATCATCAGACAAGTTCATGTTTATAAATAAAATTTTATTTTATTTTAATCATGAATCATAGTACATGATATTAAAGAAGATCACTATCATCCTTCTCTATATTTGGACGCGGGCTACTGCCGTCCTTCTCGAAAATGCGGTCAGCAAAAGAGCCGAGAACCTCCTTGCTGGAACCCATGAGAAAGTTGCAAGCGGCCATCCTCATGGCTTCTTCTTCTTCAGTCCTTCCTGGTTCGAGCAGGAAGTCCAGAATGTCCCTTGGTGGCTTGGGTGCAGACGAACCTTTGCCTGCTTCTACTTCCTTCGGTTGAACTAGATCAGCAGGGTGTTCTTCAGTGCCTTTTTGAACCTTCAGGGCGATTCCAGCTTTCTTGGATGCTTCTTCAGATGACATTTTTATGTTGAAGAATGGAAGTGTTCGTTCTTGTCAGAATTCTGCTATATTTATAGGCAGAAGTTCTTCAAATAATGAAGCGTCACATTCATCCGACGGTTCACACATTCATTAATGCTTGACGGTTCATCCGTTCATTTATTACATTCATCCGACGGTTCATTCGTTCATTTATTATATTCATCTGACGATTCGTCCGTTCATAATCTTCTATTATAGGGATTCGTTATTTATCACGTTTTCATAACCTCTGGATAAATGCTGAATCTACCTGCTCATTTGTTATTTTCTATTCTTGACCTCTGCATAGAAATCAATCTTTTCTTCTTGAGTTCCTACATATTATCACGTCCATATTACCTCTGATAGTATTATGTACTCTAAAACAGAAAAGTTTATCATGTCCACAATTCATTCAAATACAAATTATTGAGCATAGAAGAATTATCATTTCCACTCTCATTTTATCATAAAAAGTCTATTATATTTTCTTAGACTTTCTTACAAATCATAATGAAAATCTATTACAAATTTGGATTTTTATTCCATGTACACAACAATAATCTAATGGAGATCCATTTCTTCTTTGATCTTCTCTAGCGGGTTCGTTGTTGGTGACAATTCCTGATTGTCCAGCAGGAATCAACTCTGGTCTTATCTCTCAGACGAGAGGAGAACCACAGAGTAGGGCAGCACGAAGGCGTGTTGCTGTCAATACAACTGGTGGATTGGGAGCGACCTCTCAAAAGAGATAGAAATGTATCCAACATTGGGATACAATTCCTAGTTCTGCCATGAAAGGAACTCTACTACCCGATTTCTCGGGGTAGAGTTGACTCCACCGTCCAACTCTCCGTGTATAAAGGCTCTTCCTACCATTGGAGGAAGACCCTTCTATCCTACGAAAAGTTCTGAGTTGTCTGATTTACGCGTCAAAAGCGTATGAGCTCCCTGATATAGGTGTCAGAAGAATATTCTCCACAGCATCCAAATCACCAATGCCAGTTCTGAAGAAAATTTTCAGTCGAACTCCTGCAGAAAACAGCAAAGAAAAAGAAATTAATCAACAGAAATGCCATTATCATTAGGCGTGCACTGGCCAAACAAAGACAGGCGCACCCTGTTCAGTCAGAAACAAAAGCTTATTTTCAACAGTGAAAAGTGGTACGCATACTATGTTGGACTCACCATCAAGATCAAACGGTTTGGCGCTAAAGATTGGCAAACCAATGTCTGATGACATAGTGCACAAAAATGCAACATCAAAAAGCATTGCTTTCCTGTTGAGAATGGAATCTTGCAAAAAGGTCATTCTCAGAAGAAGAAGAATAAAGGAATGAGTATGTGTGAAACTCACCTATCTGTTTAAATAGGGTCGAAGTACAAGCCTATTTTTGGAAAGATCCGAGTAAAAAGCGCTCATAACTACGGAATGAGTGTCACGTGTACTTTGGAAAATAGCACAATATTTGAAACATTCAAAGAGTGTCGCTGCTCTTCATTAGTGCACGCTGTTCGGAGTAAAACTAGTTCTCAGCATGAAGTTGTACCACATTTTTCAAAGCAAAAGATAAAGAGGCACTGATGACCTTACATAGGAAAAGAAGTGCAACATTTTTTATAGAAAACAGAAGCATGAAAAGACACGCTCTATTTTTCGAAGCGACTGAGCTTGACACCCAATTCCTCTACACTAGTGACTCCCATACGATGTAACAGAACATTGAGCGTTTCACGCTGCTCTGCGAGGCTGTGCCCATTGGAAGAAGACGAGCCGTCCAGACCAAAGTGGCTCAGGAAGTTCTTGGCTAGTTGTATAGGGTCATCTTTGAACTCGAAAACTAAAGGCTCCGGTTCTTTACCCCCGAGAGTAGGGTCGCCATGTGCACAGAAACCCAACTTTCTTGCTTCTTCTTCAGCTTCTTCCTTCGGAGTCATGTTGACGTAAGATGAATATCAAAGCTGAATTTTCTCCTCGTTTATATAAAAGAGCTCGCCGGCGGTTCATATTCCACCATAAATTAGATTCAATCAGTCTCGGAAAATGAAGAGTCATTATGACATTTAATAAATTCATTTGGATATTTTTAAAGTATTTCGAAATTTTGAAGTCTTTTCAAGTTTCGAAAACTTTGAAGGGGATTTTGTAGGCCTTAAAAATGAAAGTCACGCTGAGTTGATCAGAACAAAGTCCAAAAGTCACGCTGAGTTGATCAAGACAATATTTAAAAAATCACGCTGGAAGACAGCTCATCATTTTGGTCAAAGTGTCATTATGACTGACAGCACGACAGTCGAAGAATGTCTTCTCGTATGCCACGTATGCACGGAACTCGAGAGATCACAGCCGACTATTGCGTGACTTTTGAAATCTTCTTCAGAAAGACTCAGCCTTCACCAAGTTGGCGTACCAAAAGAGCTTCTTGTCATTTAATACGACTGACAAAGGCAATCACTATCATAGATTTTGTGTCAGTCGAGGCACGTCGAATCAAGACAGCTGGCACTTCTGCCTCAATATTGCGTATATTTTGAGCCTTCTGGCTCAAGTCTGCGTGTATTTTGAAGCTTTCTACCCCAAGTCTGCGTGGATTCTGAAGCTTTTTTGCCCTAAGTCTGCGTGGATTCTGAAGTTTCATGCCCCACGTCTGCGTAGATTTTGAAGCTTTCTACCCCAAGTCTGCGTAGATTCTGAAGCTTTTTGCCCCAAGTCTGCGTGGATTCTGAAGTTTCTTGCCCCAAGTTTGCGTGGATTTTGAAGCTTTCTGACCCAAGTCTGCGTGGATTTCGTCTTCAACAAGTCTGCGTAGATTTCATCAAATTGGAGTACGTGGCAGCCATGCCACTGATCTCTCGCCTGCGTGTCCTGTAACTTGTACACGACTCATGCATGATTGCCATGTGTCCAACAGTTACAGGCCACGTCCAGTAACTGCTCACAACCTTGCGTATGTTAAATCCTGCGTGATTTTCAACTAGGCACGGGTTGTAAAGACAGTTATCCTTTCAGTTATTTTTTGACTCTATAAATAGAGTTCTTTTTCTCATCCATTGTACAGATACATAGTTATCTAACTTACTGTCAAAATTTTGAGAGCTTTTCTTCTTCGCATAGTCCAAGGGATAAAGCGATCGTCTTCTAGATCGGATTCCTACAGTTGTAATTTTCCCAGAAACACAATAAATAAAGTGAATTTATTTATGGAAAACATGGGGCTTTGATCACATAACCCCCAATAATTCCCCCATCCCCGAATAGTATCATGGATCCGGACATGGCACGTCATGACACGGATTCAAAAGCAGGTGATCAGCCCACTCCCAAATCAATGTCTATATAAGTACATGAAACATGGATATCATACACCAATATACCAAGGAAAATTCGAGAATAACATCTCATGACAGGATCCGACGTATACTAGTCCGTGAACTATCGTGTCGAGAATCAAGTAAGACACTACAACTGAATCGGATATAGTAGATATCAAGACAATGAAAACTATCAGTGAATGTACTCGCCTGCTGTCCTGAGCTGTAGGGTATATCAATGCTCAGAGTGGAAATCAGAGACCTAAAGATGAGATACTGCATGTTAATTTAGGTTTAACAAGTTAAGAATGATTCACAATGAATGATATGAATTCTAGGTCAAACTAGGTCTCACTGAGTCACACTAAGTCCTGTTAAGTCAATCTAGGTCAAATCAAGTTATATCAAGTCAATTGTAACTCCCTACACCTATTTTTGGTATAATTGAAAAATTTTTTAAAATTCTTTTCTATATATATTTAGTTGAATGCACTTCAACTTTAAATAGTCTTTTAGTAATAAAACTATTGTAGCAATTAATTGTTTATGGAGAATAGTTACTAATTGTTGATAATAATTAAATTGGTTCATTTTGTATTTGGTTTGAATTTTCTTAGTAGGATTTAAAATTTAAGTTCTCTGTTAATGTTCAAAACTACTAAATGGTAGTAAATTATGTATTCTAATAAATTACAATATTTCTATTGCTACTGATACTAATTAATCTTGTAATTATTTACTAACTATTCATTATGTTTAAGAATTAATTATTATTTTCGAATTTATTTAATATGTGATTTTATTGGAGAAGCATGCAATTGATTTTAGTAATTAATTGATTAGCAACTGCAATAATGCGGGATTTTAGTATTATGTTAAACAGTGGGTTGTTACTTCATTATACTGGGAATCCTAGTAGTATGGTTGTTTGATTTGAACTAAGGACTGGTTTCATTGGGACATTATTGGTCTGGTATTCTCATAATTGCATAGAAACTGTTTTGTTTTGAAAAGCTGTTTTTGGAAATTGTTTGAATTTGAAATTGAAAATCTGTTCCTTCGGGAAATCTGTGGAGGGAAAATATTTTAGATTTTGGTATTTGAAAATATGTTTCAATTTTGAATTTTGAAAACTGTTTGGAATTATGTTTGAAAATTCTGTTACAACCTATCCTAATTTACCCCTAGATCTACTGTAATTTACCACACTGCCACTATGCTACACCCCCAGATCTATTGATTATTACATTTCTGCCATTATACTAATAACCCCAGATCTACTCCTATTTACTACTTTGCCACTCTCCACACAGCATTATTTTACTATATATTTACACGTTTCCCTAGGCACTGACACCACAGTACTCTCTCTCTCTACACGTCATCCTCTCTCTCTCTACAATTTCTCTCTCATCTCTCTCTGTCCTCTCTCTCTCCTCGCTGGAGGAGGCCGACCCGCCAGAGCTCGATCACCGCCGTTGCCGCCGTGTGCCACCGCCCCTGTTCTCGAGCCGCGCGCCTTGCTTCGAGCAGTGTGCCATCTCGAAGACCCCGCCACCATCAGCTGCGCCGCCTCGGCTGCAGCGCCACCGTCACCAGCACTCGAGCAGTGAGCCACTGACGAAGCTTGAAGTTCGAGCCACCGCCATAGTCACCACCTCGATTCTCGCGCCACGCCATCAGTGCGGAGCAGACCTCGAAGACCACGCCGACCTTTCCAGAGTTCGCCGAGCCAGCACCGTAGCCGTTGCTTTGTAGCCGAGCCAACCGGAGGACGAAGCTGCCGGAGTCTTCAGAGCCTCGCCGTCGGAGCTCTGCCTCGCCAGGATCGCCGTGGATCGACGACCCCGTCAGGCCGGTGAGCCCCTTCTCGATCGTTCTCGAACCCCCCTTCTTTTCCTTGTTCCTCTGTAGGATCTAGGGTTTCTGACCTAGTAGTTGTGAGACCTAGGGTTCCGGCCATGAAGTATTATTAGGGTTTCTGGGATGGGTGTTTCTAGACCTAGAGTTTAGATCTAGGGTTTCTGGTTTGGATTAGGGTTAGGGTTCAGGCGTGGATGCAGGAGTTGGGCTCGCTTGTTCGGCTGTATGGAGCCATGGGGGTTCTGGTTTGGCCAGGAGGAGAAGAGCATAAGACTAGGGTTTCTTGGCTAGGGACTGGTGAAGATGTACCTAGGGTTTCGACGAGGGGTTGAAGAAGATGAAACTAGGGTTAGGGTTCCTAGCTGTAAGAAGGAGGAGTTGGAGGAAGGAGATGAAGCAGGCTGGTCGGTTATGGGAGCCTAGAGCTAGGGTTTCTAGAAGTTGAAGCAGAGGAGGAAGATGAAGTGGGGGGTTCCCTTCGCCGGAGAAGATGAGACCTCGCCGGAGGAGACGAGTCTTCGTCGGAGAAGACGAAGACTTCGTCGAGAAGACGAGAGGTTTCTCTTGTTTCTGGAGGGTTCGTGAGATTATGAAGAGAGAGAAAGCTATGGGATTTTTATCTGATGAGAGTGGGCCGGGTTTTTGGTCCAGTGATTTGGGCTTAGGACAGTGGGCTATTGATTTACGAAATTAGATTTAATTTCGTTAACTGTTGGTAACAGTGATTTAATGAATGGGTCTTATGGGCTGGGTTTGTGCCAGCTGTTGGGCTGGATCAGGCTGAGTTTTATTATGTTTTTAGTAATTGATTTTTTTACTGTGGGCTTGAGGATAGGTTGGGCTGGGATTTTGGGTTATAGTTTATGGGCTGGGTTTCCAGGCTGAGTATGGTTGGGCTTTAGTTAAATCTTTACTAGTATTGATATTTAATTGATATTATTATTAACTCTATGTATCCAGTAGCAAATTTCCATATATACATTAATTAGTGAATTTTTGCAATATGTATATATTGTAGCTAGATTCTATAATTAGCAAATTATTTCTAAACATTTATTGGTAAATAATATTTTGGTTAAATAATTGTTAAGGTTTCATTTTGCTATCATTTTTATATTATATTTTCCAAATATATATATGCTACCTTATTTATTAGCATAATAACAATGTTTACTTATAAGGTTTTTACTAAATATAGTTAAAAGATAAATTCAAACTATGGTATATGTATTTTCTAAAAATATTAATTGCTAGTCTTATAAATATTTTCTAGCTACTTGGTCATACTACTATATGTTTCTAATCAACTAGTTAACCTTAATTAGCTTGTCATTATTTCAAAAACCCTAAATAACTTGTACAAAATATAACAGGTGAATCATTGCAACCATGCAGTACTACTCTCGTGCAACCAAACCGAGGCAAGTACACTGACTTGACTTGTACCTTGTTTTCTGTCTTACCTTCATGTGCCATGTTCTCATATCGGACACGAATTACACACGATTGTCTTGTTCTCTTGTTCATTGCTTGTGCGTCATTGTTCATTGCGGGATTGGGGGAAATATTAGCTTTTGTGTGACCACACCCAACATAGGTATTGAAGATAGCCAAATCGTACACGTCACGTACGATGAAGCCGGACCTTGTAGAATTGACTCATTGACTCATTGCATCATTGATTGATTGATTGCTCCTAAGCCGGTCACACATTAGTTTTAATATTTCAAAATGGTCACAATTGCATATTGATTGATTGATTGATTGCCTTGTACATTGATAGCCGTGTTCATTTTCTAGCATCTTGATTGTCATCCATTGCCTGCAGTTTTACATTTCGTTTCTGGTACCGCAGTTTCAGTTTCAGTTCATGTTCTAGTTTTCTGGTATTCCTGTTTCACCTTGTACTCTGGATTACAGTTTACATTGTATATTGTCTAGTCAGGGTTGTACTTTGCTCTTTTTCTGATAGGATCGTTGCAGGTGAGTGGAGATTACATGGAGCTGGTGATTGCTTGGATATTGCAGTTTTTATTTCAGTTTATTTTTCTGGAGATTGTATCTTAGAGTTTCATTTATTGTATATTATTTCTTTGGACCGGATTTGTCTCCGGCAGAGTTTGTATTTTAAAACACTTGATGGATATTGGTGATTTCTGAGAACGTTATAAAAGCTGTGATTTGGTTTACATTACATTGTGACTTTGAGTTTTCCTTAGTATTGTACAGCTTACTTCGTCGTGTCCAACGACGAAGGCTGGGCGTGTCCGACTCGTATCCGATTATTCGGGAGCGGGTCGTGACATGTTTTTAGTGGTGGCCCATGCAGGTCGATCCTAATGACACTTAGGTAAATAAGTGTTATTGGGGGACCAGCGAAAGCTAAGGAAAACTCATCACAGCATAGGAACCGCAGGAAAATGGTTTATGGTTTATGCAAAATGGTTTATGAAAATGGTTTACTATTTATGAAAATGGTTTATGGTTTTTGAAATGGTTTATGATTAATAGTTTATGGTTTATGGTTATTGATGTTTAAAAATTTTAAAATTTGATTTTACTTATGATTTTTAGGATAGTTTGTAATTTTTATAGGATATAGCAATCAACAGTTTATTTATTTTGCAGGACGGTCGCCACGACGAACGCTGGGACCAGTGAGCAGTCTGCATCCAGTGCACAGGAGCAGCTTGCACCACCTCCGCCTCAGCCGATTCCACCGACGATGATGTTCGATGGCACGCAAGTGATGGCCATGTTCCAGCAATTCATGGAGGCCCAGAATCAACAGGCTGCACAGTTCAGAGAGACTCAGAGTCAGCAGGCCGCAGAGTTCAGAGAGACCGTCGTCGAAGCACTCAGGACCAGAGAGCCAGCTCCACCAGCACCGCCGGCACCAGCAGCGCCGAAGCCAGGAACTGCCAAGGAATATCAGTTCCTCAGCCCGATGGATTTTTGGGGCGATGAGGGGATAGTCTACGCAGACGAATGGCTGGAGAATGCTGAACGGTCATTGAAGATGGCGAGGATCCCAGAAGATTTGCAAGTCGAAGTTGCAAGCATGCGACTGTTCGACATCGCTAGGGCTTGGTACCGGGAGGAGCCCCAGTTAGCAGAGCCCGGAGTTTCCTGGAAGGACTTCAAGCTGCTATTCCAGGAAAAATTCTTCCCGGATGTGGAGCGGGACGAACTTAGGATGCAATTTGAAGCATTGAAGCAAGGGAATATGTCAGTGGCCCAGTATACATCCGAGTTCACCCGACTCAGCAGGTTCGCAGAGAACCTAGTCAGCTCACCGAAGGACAGGGCTTGGATGTTCAAGAAGGGTCTCACCAGGGAGCTACGTCATGCAGTAGCTATTAGTCAGGCCACTACATATGCGAGCATTCTTAAAGTTGTTAAGGGAGTGGAGAAGGAAATGGATCCGAAGCTCAAGCGGGACAGAGATATTGACGCCAGCAGTTCCCAGGGTCCACCGAAGCGGACCGACACTCAGCACAGGCCACCTCAGCATCAGCACCATGTTCGAGTACCGGCATCACCGAGGCAGCAGAGACAGACCCAGACCCCGGTGTCCTTTTCTTGCGCATACTGCAAGCGACCGGGACACCATGTCAAGGAATGCCGCCAGAAGTTAGGACAATGCTTGATTTGTGGATCTGCCACTCACCAAGTGAGAGATTGTCCTGCGGCTTTCACTCGTCAGGAGCCAGCACCGGAGCAGCAGCAGGAGGACCCAGTTTATGAGGATCAGTAGTAGCTGCAGGAGCGCATCCGAGTGGACCATTATCTTTCTTACTTGCTTATAGTAGCTGTATTTCTTTGTATTGCCTATTTTTAAGCTTGTCCTTGAGTTTTCTTGCATTTACAGTATTTCCTATTGTCTAGTGACTACTTGTTAGTCCTTGTTCTTTTTCTCCACAATAAATCATTTAGTTTCATGTTGCCTTTAATAAATTCTGATTTTTTTTGTACATTGCAAAATTCTTGAAATTTCGAGGACGAAATTTTTGTAAGGGGGGTAGATTTGTAACTCCCTACACCTATTTTTGGTATAATTGAAAATTTCTTTAAAATTCTTTTCTATATATATTTAGTTGAATGCACTTCAACTTTAAATAGTCTTTTAGTAATAAAACTATTGTAGCAATTAATTGTTTATGGAGAATAGTTACTAATTATTGATAATAATTAAATTGGTTCATTTTGTATTTGGTTTGAATTTCCTTAGTAGGATTTAAAATTTAAGTTCTCTGTTAATGTTCAAAACTACTAAATGGTAGTAAATTATGTATTCTAATAAATTACAATATTTCTATTGCTACTGATACTAATCAATCTTGTAATTATTTACTAACTATTCATTATGTTTAAGAATTAATTATTATTTTTGAATTTATTTAATATGTGATTTTATTGGAGAAGCATGCAATTGATTTTAGTAATTAATTGATTAGCAACTGCAATAATGCGGGATTTTAGTATTATGTTAAACAGTGGGTTGTTACTTCATTATACTGGGAATCCTAGTAGTATGGTTGTTTGATTTGAACTAAGGACTGGTTTCATTGGGACATTATTGGTCTGGTATTCTCATAATTGCATAGAAACTGTTTTGTTTTGAAAAGCTGTTTTTGGAAATTGTTTGAATTTGAAATTGAAAATCTGTTCCTTCGAGAAATCTGTGGAGGGAAAATATTTTAGATTTTGGTATTTGAAAATATGTTTCAATTTTGAATTTTGAAAACTGTTTGGAATTATGTTTGAAAATTCTGTTACAACCTATCCTAATTTACCCCTAGATCTACTGTAATTTACCACACTACCACTATGCTACACCCCCAGATCTATTGATTATTACATTTCTGCCATTATACTAATAACCCCAGATCTACTCCTATTTACTACTTTGCCACTCTCCACACAGCATTATTTTACTATATATTTACACGTTTCCCTAGGCACTGACACCACAGTACTCTCTCTCTCTACACGTCATCCTCTCTCTCTCTACAATTTCTCTCTCATCTCTCTCTGTTCTCTCTCTCTCCTCGCTGGAGGAGGACGACCCGCCAGAGCTCGATCACCGCCGTTGCCGTCGTGTGCCACCGCCCCTGTTCTCGAGCCGCGCGCCTTGCTTCGAGCAGTGTGCCATCTCGAAGACCCCGCCACCATCAGCTGCGCCGCCTCGGCTGCAGTGCCACCGTCACCAGCACTCGAGCAGTGAGCCACTGACGAAGCTTGAAGTTCGAGCCACCGCCATAGTCACCACCTCGATTCTCGCGCCCCGCCATCAGTGCGGAGCAGACCTCGAAGACCACGCCGACCTTTCCAGAGTTCGCCGAGCCAGCACCGTAGCCGTTGCTTTGTAGCCGAGCCAACCGGAGGACGAAGCTGCCGGAGTCTTCAGAGCCTCGCCGTCGGAGCTCTGCCTTGCCAGGATCGCCGTGGATCGACGACCCTGTCAGGCCGGTGAGCCCCTTCTCGATCGTTCTCGAACCCCCCTTCTTTTCCTTGTTCCTCTGTAGGATCTAGGGTTTCTGACCTAGTAGTTGTGAGACCTAGGGTTCCGGCTATGAAGTATTATTAGGGTTTCTGGGATGGGTGTTTCTAGACCTAGAGTTTAGATCTAGGGTTTCTGGTTTGGATTAGGGTTAGGGTTCAGGCGTGGATGCAGGAGTTGGGCTCGCTTGTTCGGCTGTATGGAGCCATGGGGGTTCTGGTTTGGCCAGGAGGAGAAGAGCATAAGACTAGGGTTTCTTGGCTAGGGACTGGTGAAGATGTACCTAGGGTTTCGGCGAGGGGTTGAAGAAGATGAAACTAGGGTTAGGGTTCCTAGCTGTAAGAAGGAGGAGTTGGAGGAAGGAGATGAAGCAGGCTGGTCGGTTATGGGAGCCTAGAGCTAGGGTTTCTAGAAGTTGAAGCAGAGGAGGAAGATGAAGTGGGGGGTTCCCTTCGCCGGAGAAGATGAGACCTCGCCGGAGGAGACGAGTCTTCGTCGGAGAAGACGAAGACTTCGTCGAGAAGACGAGAGGTTTCTCTTGTTTCTGGAGGGTTCGTGAGATTATGAAGAGAGAGAAAGCTATGGGATTTTTATCTGATGAGAGTGGGCCGGGTTTTTGGTCCAGTGATTTGGGCTTAGGACAGTGGGCTGTTGATTTACGAAATTAGATTTAATTTCGTTAACTGTTGGTAACAGTGATTTAATGAATGGGTCTTATGGGCTGGGTTTGTGCCAGCAGTTGGGCTGGATCAGGATGAGTTTTATTATGTTTTTAGTAATTGATTTTTTTACTGTAGGCTTGAGGATAGGTTGGGCTGGGATTTTGGGTTATAGTTTATGGGCTGGGTTTCCAGGCTGAGTATGGTTGGGCTTTAGTTAAATCTTTACTAGTATTGATATTTAATTGATATTATTATTAACTCTATGTATCCAGTAGCAAATTTCCATATATACATTAATTAGTGAATTTTTGCAATATGTATATATTGTAGCTAGATTCTATAATTAGCAAATTATTTCTAAACATTTATTGGTAAATAATATTTTGGTTAAATAATTGTTAAGGTTTCATTTTGCTATCATTTTTATATTATATTTTCCAAATATATATATGCTACCTTATTTATTAGCATAATAACAATGTTTACTTATAAGGTTTTTACTAAATATAGTTAAAAGATAAATTCAAACTATGGTATATGTATTTTCTAAAAATATTAATTGCTAGTCTTATAAATATTTTCTAGCTACTTGGTCATACTACTATATGTTTCTAATCAACTAGTTAACCTTAATTAGCTTGTCATTATTTCAAAAACCCTAAATAACTTGTACAAAATATAACAGGTGAATCATTGCAACCATGCAGTACTACTCTCGTGCAACCAAACCGAGGCAAGTACACTGACTTAACTTGTACCTTGTTTTCTGTCTTACCTTCATGTGCCATGTTCTCATATCGGACACGAATTACACACGATTGTCTTGTTCTCTTGTTCATTGCTTGTGCGTCATTGTTCATTGCGGGATTGGGGGAAATATTATCTTTTGTGTGACCACACCCAACATAGGTATTGAAGATAGCCAAATCGTACACGTCACGTACGATGAAGCCGGACCTTGTAGAATTGACTCATTGACTCATTGCATCATTGATTGATTGATTGCTCCTAAGCCGGTCACACATTAGTTTTAATATTTCAAAATGGTCACAATTGCATATTGATTGATTGATTGATTGCCTTGTACATTGATAGCCGTGTTCATTTTCTAGCATCTTGATTGTCATCCATTGCCTGCAGTTTTACATTTCGTTTCTGGTACCGCAGTTTCAGTTTCAGTTCATGTTCTAGTTTTCTGGTATTCCTGTTTCACCTTGTACTCTGGATTACAGTTTACATTGTATATTGTCTAGTCAGGGTTGTACTTTGCTCTTTTCCTGATAGGATCGTTGCAGGTGAGTGGAGATTACATGGAGCTGGTGATTGCTTGGATATTGCAGTTTTTATTTCAGTTTATTTTTCTGGAGATTGTATCTTAGAGTTTCATTTATTGTATATTATTTCTTTGGACCGGATTTGTCTCCGGCAGAGTTTGTATTTTAAAACACTTGATGGATATTGGTGATTTCTGGGAACGTTATAAAAGCTGTGATTTGGTTTACATTACATTGTGACTTTGAGTTTTCCTTAGTATTGTACAGCTTACTTCGTCGTGTCCAACGACGAAGGCTGGGCGTGTCCGACTCGTATCCGATTATTCGGGAGCGGGTCGTGACATCAATCTAAGTCAGACCAAGTCAACTCTAGGTTATACCAGTCATCGCAAGTCAAAACAAGTCAAAGAAAGTCAAACGGGGTCAAGAGTTGGCCTACAGTTGACTTTTGGTCAACTGGTCAACTCTAGGTCAACTCTAGGTCAACCCTAGGTCAAACTGGTCAAATGTTGACCAACAGTTGACTTTTGGTCAACCGTTCAAGTCTAATAGAATTTGGGACTAAATTGGTTAAAGTGTTGACCCATAGTTGACTTTTGGTCTAAAAAGTCAACCGTGGTCAACCAAGGTCAAGACTAGGTCTAGGCGACTATTCCTAATCATTACCAACCCTTACAATCCATATCCGATTCATCTCAAACTCCTATTCTTCTCCTTCTCCTTCTCTCCTCATTCTCCTTCTCATTCTCCTTCTCATTCTCCTCCTCATTCTCCTTCTTCCCTCATTCTCCTTTTCATTCTCCTTCTAATTCTCCTCCTCATTCTCATTCTCCTTCTCATTCTCCTCCTCATTCTCCTTCTCATTCTCCTCCTCATTCTCCTTCTACTACAGCTGCTCCTGCTAGTGCTATTGCTGCTACTGTGGCTTATTCTCTTCATTTTCTTCTACTTCTCTCACTACTTCCTTCCCTCTCTCTATATATATATAAATACATACACACACACACATGTCTATATGTAAATACATACACATATAAATATATATATAGACACACACACTCTCAAATACACTCACACACACACTCACACTCTCACACATACACGTTCTCACTCACACACTACCACCACCACTCTCATGACTCCACCACCATTCTCATGACACCAATACCACCACCACCACTCTCTACACACACTCAAATACATATAAATATATACACATATATATACATATATACTCCTCTCTAAAGGAAAACCCCCAATTAAATCCTTAAACTAGATTTCTAGGAAAACCTACAAATTCTATGGGCAAAATGTAGAGGGTGGTCTCCTCCTCATTTATGGTGAAGGAAATAAATGCAAAAGAGAATTAATGAAGGTTTTAAAAGCATACCTAATTGATCTTCTTGAAGGAGAAGAAACTTCAAAAAAAAGAAATGAAATGGAGAGAGAGAGGTTGCTTTGGAGGGAAGCAAAGGAGAGGGGGTGCTCCATACATGGCCGGCCACATTATAGAGGGTTGGGGGCATTTGGCAATTTACCAAAATGCCCTCCAAGTCAAAGAAATGAGTGGTTTGAGTTGGGGTCAAAATGGTAACTTGAAAACTCCTAATTTCAAGTTCTAAATCTAATTCTAATCCCTAATCCCACTAAAATTATATGGGATTAGTCAAATATAAATTTCTGGGTTTGGTCATGACAAGTTGGTCGGTTCCAGTTGGGTCCCGATCAGAGTCTAAGCTACCCCGGGTCCCCGATACAAGTCGGAATGAGCTGAAATTCGAACCCGACTCTAATAACCCCAAAACAATGTCATAAATAATAAAATAAATTTTAAAAATGTTCAAAAGTACAAAATAACAAAATACCCCTGTTCCTAAACACTGGAGGTGACAAGCTCCTAGGAGGGCGACCACAGTTTCGTCGGTTCAGCACTCGACACCGACGTACCCTCAGCAACAGAAGCAGAAGCAGTCTTCCGCGATGGGCTGCACTCATTATGGGAAGCCAGGACACGTAGTCTCAGAGTGTCACAAAGCACAGGGGTTGTGTATCACGCTCCAGAACCAGAACACTGGAGAGCGGGGGCAGACATAGCCAGCTACATATAATGAAATGGAATCCACCTCATTATAAGGTCACGGCTGTCTAGATATATGAGGGTTTATCTACAAGCCATCAGTCTCTTATGGTCAATAACAAGCCTAGTGTCTCAATCACAAGCAAATAAGTAAGTGTTACAAGATGTAAGATCACCAAATATACAATAGTAAGGCGTCCCAAACATTACATATTCAGCTGATCATGAAGCTAGTCGTTACAAAATATGAGGACTAGCAAGAGTTTTAGTCATACATGATCAACCTTAGGTTGCCAATCATGTTACAGCCCGTAGGCAGACAGTAAGTAAAATGTACACGAGCTAACACTTGCTCGGCGGCTAAACGCCTCAAAAGAATATTTTTTACAATAAAGTGGAAGGACAAAAGAAATCCACTCGTTGCCAGGATTCCGTCTAGTGGTCACCATCTGGCTGGAAAACCGGTAGATCCTCTGGAGTTGCTCCGGTATCTGGCCATACAAAACCAGCTGGGTCAGACCCCAGAAAGAGCAAGTGCCACAAAGGAGGCTTCACTTAGGAACTAAAACCAGCAATTAGCACAAGAATATAATTACAAATAAAAGACAATAATTAAGAAAAAGCATGACAGGAGATATACGATAAGATAACCATGGGACTATTCAGATAACCAAGTTACAACCCGTAAACCAAACAAGGACCGAGGTTGTAACTCTTCGTCTGAACGGAACTTGGTATCCCCACCATTTATCAATAAGGCCAGTGTAAATAATCACGATCTCGAAGTAAGATAAAGCATGTCGAGCATGTCATGGGGTACAACAAGTCAATAAACGAAGAGAGAACACAGAACTGCTCCGGGAGCCAGGTTACAACCCGTAAACCAAATAAGGACCGGGGTTGTAACCCTTCGCCTGAACAAAACTGGTCCCCTGATCTTTATTGTTAAAGCAAGCACAAGTAATCATGCCATGTAACAATCTTGTACAGGATCGAGGCAAGAATAGACAGGGTTAGACTCCATTCAATCATTCACGGCCAAGCAATAAGTACGGCTTGATACTTTAACTAACTAGGGTTACCACAGGCCTAATTTACTAGCAATATACAATGAGATTATTCCACAGCCACAAGCCCTACAGACCATCCAGGTTACCCAGGTTAAATATTAGGGGTTGAATTCAAGTGGGTACATCGTCCAGGAAATGCATGTACCCTTAAGTGACTTAGAGGGTGCAACACATTACAGTGTGCTGGAAATGTGCCCTACTCGACGGCAGGCTACAGATCCCAAGAGCGCCCAGGTAACGGGATTGCCTGTAGCTGGAAAATCTCTTCATGACTACTATGTTAATCTAGTTATTAGCCTTAGTCCATTTTAGTAGGTACCCCTGACCGTGGTACTCAGGGGTCCCATCCTAAGTATGATGTAAGACAAGACTGGTTTATTGTACAAGCACAATCGTCCACGGTGTCCAGGTTATTTATACTTATCATGTCATGTCATGTCAGGTTAGCCGTCGCAACAGCAATCCGAGGTATATCATGTCAGGTATACTTGTCAGGAGTGCGCCACGGCGGGCCACTATCAGGTCATGTCATGTCCACTTGGTACTTGTCAAGAGTGCGCCTTAACAGGCCACTATCGTGTTCTATTCTTACATTATCATGAATGAGAAAAACTTGCATAAAATAACTAGTAACATGTTCTTGAAGCCAAGGAAAAGATCTACAACTTTTATGTTTTGAGTTTTTTAAGATTCTAGCTACAAAATAACTTAAACAGGCAAAAACAGTAGAATAGAGCAATTCTGGCGCATGAGATTCCTGCACAAATCGGCGCGTGAGATTCCTGCACAAATCGGCGCATGAGATTCCTGCACAAATCGGCGCATGGGATTCCTGAACAATCGGCGCATGAGATTCCTGCACAAATCGGCGCATGAGATTCCTGCACGAATCGGGGCATAAGATTCCTGCACGAATCGGCGTATGAGATTCCTGCACGAATCGGCGCATGAGATTCCTGCACAAATTGGCGCATGGGATTCCTGCACAATCGGCGCATGAGATTCCTGCACAAATCGGCGCATGAGATTCCTGCACAAATCGGCGCATGGGATTCCTGCACAAATCGGTGTATGAGATTCCTGCACAAATCGGCGCATGAGATTCCTGCACGAATCGACACATGGGATTCCTGCACAAATCGGCGCATGGGAAACTCACATTGCGTCTTCAGTACATGCGCGTAGGGAACCTACGCGTATGACACGCTCGGAGTTAAGGGATGCGTTGTCGGGACTTCACGGCGTATGGCCTCCCGGGCGCATGAGGTTCCCGGCGCATGGGGTTCATCGTCCCCAAACAGCAAGTTCAGCCATGAAAGTTCTGAAAACTTGCCATGGCCATAACTTCCTCATCCGGAGTCGAAATCAAGCGAAATAAAAGCCAAAACTGTATGAAATCAAATTCTCTACAACATAGAACCACTAGTTTTTGGAAATACCAAGTTTTTTAGAGATCAAAACTAAGAAAACTAAACAAAAAGGAATTTAAAACATAGATCTACAAAAATATAACCATCAAAACCGAAAACTTGCAGTTCTAAAGAGGCTTAGAATCTAGTAAGGAAGAGAATGGAACAATAAAACATGAGATCCATCATGAAGCAAGTTTGCACTTGCCTAAGCTCTCTCTCTCTCCCTCCTGGTGGTTGAAGAAGTAATGGTAGAGAAGTAGATGAAGAAGGAAATAATGATGAGAGAGAAAAGGTGTCACCCCCATTTTCTGTATTTCGTATTTATACTCGTAATTTGATTTTTGGCACGTATTTTATTTTCTCGACTTGTGGATTCGGGTTCTCGTAAATGGGTTTTGGACCATGGCTTGGTTTTATTTTGTGGAGTTGGTTTGATTTGGTTTGGTTCATCATGAGTGGAACACCTTAGCCTATTCTTCACCTCCATTCCATCACAACCACCCTCATTAAAACCCACCAACTTCTTCTCTCTCCTCCATAACTCCATTAATTTCTTTCAACTTCTTCTTCTTCCTTCTTCCACACAACTCCCCAACCCATAGGCAAGTGCACCTTGCCATCAAATAAGCACCATTTTTATTTGTTCATTAACTAGATTAGGCCATGGAGAACAACTTTAGAACTTGACATTTTATGATTTGGAGCTTTCATTCTTCTAGATCTAGGTTTTAACCATTTTCGAAAATCCTTGGTTTTGATCTATTAAACTTTGATTTTTGCTTGTTTTGATGCTTCCATGTGGAAGAGAATTCAATTTTACTCAAATTAGACCTTTGGAAATCTGGATTTGGCTTTGAATTGACAAAGTTATGAAGAATTGAAGTTCTTGGTGTTCTTGGACCTGCTCTCGGCCAGGAAGAACATCCCTCTGCCTTGCGCTCTTTAGCGCATGGCCGGTTGCGCACCCCCGGCCTGTGCTCTTTAGCGCAGGACCGATTGCGCATGACCTCAGCCAGCGCTTTGCGCTGCGCTGGATTGCGCTGGCGCAAGCCATCCATGCGCAAGCCAGCCATACGCAAGCCGACCTCTGCGCAAGCCAGCCATGCGCAAGCCGACCTCTGCACAAGCCAGCCTTGCGCAATCTACCTCTGCGCAAGCCAGCCTTGCGCAATCCACCTCTGCGCAGTTCACCCTGCGCAATTGACCCCTGCGTACTTGGCACCCTGCGCAGTACATACCCTGCGCAGCCCAACCCCTGAACCCCTTGCACAACCTACTTGTCTATGATGAATTTGTTTATTTCTTGATCTTGGCTCTTCTATAGTCCTATTTATGATGAATTTGTACATACCCTGCGCAGTACATACCCTTTTTTTATGAACTTGATTTACTTAATATATTTGGATTGACTATTGTACTTGGCATGGCATGGCAAGAAACTAGCATTACACGACAGTGACCCATAGTAGTGCACTCCTGACATGACCAACCTGACATGACGGTGACCCGTAGTGGCGCACTCCTGACAGTACCCTGACATAATTTATCTTGATAACTTGATAGTGGCCGTGGCGGCGCACTCCTGACTTGACTTGTAACTTGTAACTCGACTCGTATAATCAACTTGACACCGTGGGTGCTCCTGCTTGCTTGCTTGTACAATCCACTTGTCTTGTCTTGCATCATGTCTAGGACGTGACTTCCTGGGTACCACGGCCAGGGACTCGCGCTAAATTGGATTAGGCTAATTATTAGATCAAACTAGAACATGGAGAATTCCCAGTCACAGGCAATCTCGTTATCTGGGCGCTTTAATGGACTTGTAGCTTGCCGACGAGTAGAGCACATTTCCAGCACACTGTTATGTGTTGCACCCTCTAAGTCACCTAAGGGTACATTTGTCTCCCGGGCAATGTACCCACCTATAACTCTCAACCCGCGGAAGGATAACTGGATGGTCTGCAGGGCTTGGGACTGGAATTCTCACTTGCATCTTGTTAGTAATTAGGTTTGTAATAACCCTTGTTAGTTAAAGTAGTAAGCCGTAGTATTTGTTTGGCCGATTGCGAATGGATGGTGTCCACCCTTGTCTAAGTCTTGTCTAGCTCCAGTACCTGCTATCTCCTGAGCATGTTTGTTTTACTTATCTTAACGATAAATGAGTAGAGACAGTGAGCTATTCATGCGAAGGGTTACAACCCCGGTCCTTGTCTGGTTTAAGGATTGTAACCTGGCTCCCGGAATGGTTCCACGTCCCTAGTCGTTTATCACCCTGTGTACTTTACTACTTGTACTTCTTTTATTCTTATGTTCTGATATGCTGGCTTTTGTTCTTATTTGTGGCCTCCTTTGTGGCACTTGCTCTTTCTGGGGTTTGACCCAGCTGGTTTTGTGTGGCCAGATTTCGGAGCAGCTCTCGAGGATCTACCGAGCTTCCAGCCCAATGGAGACAACTAGACGAAACCCGGGCCAAGAGTGGGTTTTCCTTTTTGTTTCACCCACTTATATGTAAATTTATTCTTTTGAGGCGTTTAGCCGACGAGCACCTGTTAGCTCGATGCATATTTACTTACTGTCTGCCTACGGACTGTAAACATGATTAACAAATCCTAGGGTTGATCATGTATGACCGAACTCTTGCTAGTCCTATCATTTTGTACGACTAGCTTCATGATCATCCGATATGTAATATTTGGGACGCCATATATATATATATATATGATGCTCTAATATCTTGTAACTCTGTTAATTGTTTGAGATTGAGACAATAGGCTTGACCTTAAGAGACTGCTGGCTTGTAGTAAACCCTCATATCTAGACAGCCGTGACCGTATAGTTGAGATGTATTCTATTTCAATATACGTAGCTGGCTATGTCTGCCCCCGCTCTCCAATATTCTGGTTCTGGGGCGTGACAAAAGGAAGGGGTTATAAATAAGGAGGGTGGTGGTAGGTAGGAGGGTTCACCTTTAGTTCATGATGAACCAAAGCAAACCAAGCCAAGCCGAACCAACCCAAGAATAAACTAAATCAATAAAATACAAGAATAATTCAAGCAGGGAACATGCAATACGAGTCAAAATATGTACACGTATTCCAAATACGTAATACGAGATATGGGCATTACATTGTGCTTGGCTTGTAGAGCACCGGATCACAAGATAGGGTCCTGCCCGCATAGAGCCAGTTCCTCTTCATCAACCCTAACCAGTCCATCGATTAGGAGACTAGCACCAGTGCAGCAGCAGTACCAGCCTCCGAGGCCATTGCCGCCTCAGGCTCAAGCTTTCCAGCAGCAGAGGTCGCAACAGTATTCTCAGGCCCAAGCTCAGATTCAGAACAGTCAGAGTGTAAAACCCCTAAATTTTTACTATATTTTTTTTAAAATTTGGTACCAATTTAAAATTTTGTATTGTACGTCGCGTAGTCGTATTGTACGTCGCGCACGAAATGTCGTTTTTCGTAATGGCTCGACGAGTGCGAATATGTGCTAGCATACATATTTGTTAGAAAAATATTTTTGTATTTTAAAGTTTCAAAATAATATATATAATAATTATTTTTGCTATCATTACCAAGTTGTTATTTTATTTACTAAAAGCCTTCATTTATGCAGTTATTAATAATAAATAATATTCTTATTGTATACTAGAAAAGCATAAATATTACTCGTGCTTGCACATATATATTTCATAATATTTCATTAATTTATTTTTAAATAATAATGTAATTTTTTTAAATTATTATTATTAGTATTTTGGAAAATATATTTTGAAATTTATTGTGGCAATTTAAATTTTGATTTGCTGGATTTATCTAAATAGTAAAATAATATCTATGTTTAAAAAATTGATTTATCTTATTTGATTTTTAACTAAAAGAATTTAATTAGATTTAAATTAGATTTGTATTTGGATTTGATTGATTTAAGTTGTGAATTATCTATTTTTGGGTTTAAACTACTCAATCCTTATCCAACTGGAATTTCCACATCCTATAATAGGCAGGTACTCCTCCATAAAATTCTATAATCCACAATATCCTCCACCACAACCAAACGTGAGTGCATCGTGTCCGTGCCTCCATCCAATAAATTTTCCCCAATACAAATACATCATAATCTTGTCCGAGTCCGACAATCCCGGACCTCCATCTTGTCGTGTCGGACAATCCCCGACACGACCCAATCCCAATTCCTAGCCAGAGCACCTGCCTGTCGTCGGAAAACTACCAGCCTTGCCCATGTTCTACCTCGTCGCCCTTATGCTGCCCGGCCGCCTCACCAACATGGTCACAGACTACCATAGATTGATACACCACCACCTTATCATCGTCCCCATTACCAGTGGCAACAGTCCCGATCCACCGGAGCTCCACCGACAACCTGTCAACCGCCACCATCAAACCCCAGACTCCACCCCGGTCAAAACTTACCCACCACCGCTACTAAACCACCACCAAGCATCACCACCACCATCACCAGGAAAGAAGAAGGAAGAGGAACCCTAACCTTCTGCCTTGTCGTCCGACGATCTTAGCCCTAGCGCCCAGATCCGCCGTGCCTGGCCGCTGCCACCAGCGCGCCCGTCTCCGCAACTGACTACTAGCCACAGCCACCACGACTTCGCTTCGACCCGACGACTGCCATCGAGCTCGCCATCCCGCACGTCGCCATGGCACCGTCTCCGACCCCGGTGTCTGCTCGAGCGAGTGTCCCACCGCCAAGCCGCCAACCCGTACCTCGACTTCACCACATGCTCGCGCGCCATCGCCGACGAGCCCTAACTTCCGCCGTGGCCTACCCTCTCCTCTGCGCCCAGCCTCCGCTGTAAGCCCTGTAAGCTACCTCTCCGATCCTGCCAAGCACCTCGAATGGCCCGATGTATCTGGGGCTCAGCTTCCCTCCTCGTCCGAACCGGATCGTCCCTCGAGTAGGTGATATCTTCACTAGCACCATATCACCGTCTGCGAACTCCATCGGCCTGCGACTAGCATCAGCTCAGTGTTTCTGCCTGTCCTGAGCTACTCTGAGCCTGTCTCTGATCATCCCGACTTTCTCTGTTGCATCCGTGATCATCTCTGGCCCAAGCATAACTCTGTCTCCGACATCATCCCAAAAGAGCGGTGTCCGGCACCGTCGTCCATAAGCGCCTCGAAAGGAGACATACCAATACTGGCCTGGTAGCTGTTGTTGTATGAAAACTCTACCAAGTGCAGATGGCTCTCCCATGATCCTCCGAAGTCCAGCACGCAAGTCCTCAGCATATCCTCCAGTGTCTGTATCGTCCTCTCGGACTGCCCATCTGTCTGTGGGTGGTACGCCGTACTGAACTTGAGCCTACTGCCCAACTCCTCCTGCAAGCTCCTCCAGTAGTGGGATATAAATCTGCTGTCTCTGTCTGACACGATGCTCACCGGCACTCGTGTAGGCGAACTATCTGCTGCATGTATAGCTCCGCCAACCTCTCGATGGAAAATCCCACCTTGAAGGGTATGAAGTGCGCACACTTCGTCAGCCTGTCTACAATGACCCAGATGGCATCCTTCCCTCCTTGGGAACGAGGAAGCCCTGAAACGAAGTCCATCGTAATATGTTCCCACTTCCACTCGGGAATGGGTAACGGCTGCAACAAACCAGCTGGCCTCTGGCGCTCTGCCTTGACCTGCTGGCAAACTAGACATCTCGAGATGAAATGCGATACATCCCTCTTCATTCTGTGCCACCAAAGATGTTCTCGCAAGTCACGGTACATCTTGTTAGCACCAGGGTGAATAGAATATCTCGATCGGTGTGCCTCCTGCAAGACTGCCTCTACCAGCTCTCCCTTCGGCACGCACAATCGGCTGCCATGCCTCAGGGATCCATCCTCTGCTATAGTGAAGTCATCCAGCAATCCAGCTAATGCCTGGGGTCGAAGTCTACGAAGGCTCTCATCTGTAGACTGTGCCTCCCGGATCTGCTCCATCAATCCTGACTGAATGTCAAGCGCCATCATCTGTATCACTGATCCTGGCCGAACTAGCTCGATACCGAGCTTCTCCAGATCCTCCCACAAATGCCGATCAATCATCAGGTACCATGCCATCGGATGCCTGCTCAGCGCATCCGCCACCACATTTGCCTTCCCGGGGTGATACTGTAAATCGATGTCGAAGTCCTTCATCAACTCCAACCATCGTCTTTGCCTCATATTCAGCTCTTTCTGCGTGAACACATACTTCAAGCTTTTGTGGTCAGTAAAGATTTCCACACGCTCTCCGTATAAGTAATGTTTCCATAACTTGAGTGCAAAGATCACCGCAGCTAACTCTAGGTCATGGGTAGGATAATTCCTCTCATGAGTCCGCAATTGCCTAGATGCATAAGCAATTACTTTCCCATGCTGCTGTAGGACACATCCTAGCCCCTTCCCAGAAGCATCGCTGAAAATGGTGAAACCTCCAGAACCTGAAGGTAAAGTCAGAACTAGAGCGGTCGTCAGCCTCCTCTTCAGCTCCTCAAATGCCGTCTGGCAGTCCTCTGACCAGATGTACTCTGCGTCCTTCCGCGTCAGCTTCGTCATGGGTTCAGCTATCCTAGCAAAGTCCTGGATGAACTTTCTATAATAGCCTGCTAAACCCAGAAAGCTCCTGATCCCTGAAACTGACGTCGGAGCCTTCCACGTCTCAACTGCAGCAATCTTCCTGGGATCCACCGAGATTCCATCTCCAGTGACTACATGGCCGAGAAACTCTACTGGGTCTAAAAAGAACTCGTACTTCGGTAATTTGGCAAACAATCTCTCCTGCCTCAGAATCCTTAAAACTATCCGCAAGTGCTCTGCATGCTCCTCTGGCGTCTTCGAGTATATCAGGATGTCGTCGATAAATACTACGACGAACTTATCCAGATACTGGTAAAATGTCTTATTCATCAAGTTCATAAAGACAGCTGGCGCATTTGTGAGACCAAATGGCATCACCAGAAACTCGTACTGCCCGTACTTCGTGTTGAACGCCGTCTTCTGGATGTCTGCTGGCCTAACCTTCACCTGGTGGTACCCGGATATCAAGTCTATCCTGTAAAACACCTTCGCCCCGCTCAACTGGTCGAACAAATCATCTATCTTGGGCAGAGGATATTTGTTCTTGATGGTGATGGCATTCAAGGCTCGATAGTCAATACACAACCGGACTGTACCATCCTTCTTAGGCACAAAGAGCACTGGTGCTCCCCATGGAGAAGCATTGGATCGAATGAAACCCTTTTTCAATAGGTCATCAATCTGCTCTTTTATCTCTATGGCCTCCTTGGGATTCACTCTATAGCAAGCCCGGAATACTGGTGATGAATCCGGCACTAAATCTATGGTGAACTCCACATCTCTGTCAGGCGGAAGTCCTGGAAGATCCTCTGGGAATACATCCATAAACTCCCTAATGATAGGGTGTGGCGGTGCTGCATCCCCGACTGTCGCACAACAGTTCGGCTCTAGGCTGATCTCCGGCCCTGTCCTCCTGACACTGAATTGTGCTGTGCCTGGGGGACTGAACACAATACTACCCTCATGGCAATCTATAGATGCATGGGCATAGCTAAGCCAGTCCATCCCCAATATGATATCATAACCGGGGAGCGGTATCACAAAGAATCGCCCTCTGAACTCTCTCCCGGCTATAAAAATAGAACATCTATAGATAGATCTAATAGGCACTGGTCCTCCTCCCGTCATCACTCTACTAATCTCCGCAGTAGGTGTAGCTACTAGATGATGTTTATGCATAAACTCTAATGATAGGAAGCTATAAGATGCACCAGAATCAAACAAACATACAGCTAGAAAAGTATGCAAATAAACATGACCTGTGATGACGTCAGCTAAGTAATCCGGCTCCGAAACCTGCTCCGGCTCAATGGCTAGACTAAAACCCTCCCCTGAGGTCCCTTCTGCTGCTGCAGATGCTGCCCGAACCTCTGCTGCTGAGTCGGAAGCGGTCCTCTAGGCTTCGCTGCTGGGCAGTCCCGAATCTGATGGGTGGTAGACCCACAAACTAAACACTGCCCCAATCTCTTCCTGCAAATGGACCTGTCGTGCCCTGGTCTTCCGCAGAAAGAACATATAGCTCCCTTCTGCTGCTGCGGGGTCCCGGGGCTCTAACTGGGGGTCTGATGATATGGTGTAGGGGGACGGTAAGTCTGCTGGGGTGGCGTCGGCGCTCTCTGCTGGAAAGCCTGACGCTTGGACGGTCCCTCATGATGTACAGAAGCCGGCCTCTTGCATGACAGAAGACACTCCTCGATGCTCCGGGCTAACTCTAGGCTCTGGTAGTAGTCAGTCGTACCGTTCGCCACTATAAGGATGCCAATGTCTGGAACTAGACCATAGAAAACCTACGGGTCATCTCCTCTGGATCAGCAACCAGACTAGGAGCAAAACGGCTCAAGCGACTAAACTCTCCCGCATAGTCATCAATAGAACGGTTCCCTGCTGGATGTTCTGGAATCGTAGCCCCATGGCTAATCTAGCAGTGGTCGAGAAGAATTTCTTCTTGAACTGGGTCTTGAACTGGTCCCAGGTGGCTCTACCTCTTGCGAACAACGGCTCATTCCTGAACCAGACTCCGGCTAAGTCTATCAGCAGAAATCATGCTGCCTCGACCTGAAGGTCATCCGGCATCCTAACTTCCAGAAGCTTCCTCTCTACAGAATCTAGCCAGTCATCAGCTACTACTATGCCCTCAGTCCCTGAGAACTCCTTGGGATTCAGACCCATGAAGTCCTTGACCGTCCCCGCTCTCTGCCGTGGCTCTACATGTGGTGGGACCACGGGACGTCCCTCAGAACGCTCCATGCTCTGGCAGAGTAGGGTAGTCTGCTCCTGATGGGTTGTTAGAAACCTCTGGATCAGTGTGAGCAGCTGGGTCCCGTCGAGAGTGACGGAAGCCTGGGTGGGTATAGTGATAGGGGGTGGTGGAAGTATCGGGTCCTGCCGGACCTGGGACGTGGAAGGTGGTATCTGGGTCTGTGGATCTGTGGAGTGGGGAAATGTGGTAGGTGGAGGTGTATCAGTCAACTGGTCAGCTGACTGGGTATGGAGGGCCCCATTCTCGGGGGTAACATACTGGGATGAACGAGTAAGCACCATCTAAATTACACATAAAAAGACTTATAAGGACTTATTTAAAGTAAGCAATCATATGCAAGAAAATCTAATTATAATAGCAAACATGTGATGTATTTCCTATGTTGCAATCCTAGCATTCCTCTAAGTGTTCTAAGCGTCTTTCCTAATGTTGTCTAATTACCTTAAGTTCCTAATTGCAGGCATTCTTGGTACAATAACGTAACCAAACAGTTTAGTCAGGACCTGCATGGGCCACCACTAAAAACATGTCACGACCTGCTACCCAAATTGTTGGGCCAGGCCGAGTCATGTCCAGCCTACGTTGAGATAAAACGTAGTAAGCTGTTCTAAAGACAACAGGATAAGACTAAATGTGCTAACAGTTCTATAAGTGAAGAAGAATCATAAATGCTCCAAACACAAAAGTCGTCGTATATAGTAAAATATCCAAGTACAAGTAAACTGAAATATAAAACTGGATACATGTCCAGTTACAAAATGATATAGTCTAATACATGTCTACTCTCAAAAGTCTAAGTAAACAAAAGACAACTAGGCGAGGTTCCCTGCAGGAACATCCTCGTAAAGCAGAGCGGGTCCTCGGCAGTAATCCCATAGTATGAGTCGCAGAGTAACTCCTCCTCAGTAAGGACACCTACAACGTTATCCTGTCAGGACGGAAGCAAGTACTAAATCTAGCAAACTAGCATATGAAACATGGAAATGAACATGAGAGGAATAACTAGAAAGTACGGCATCACTCAATCTATCATGGCAAGGACACACGTGTCATAGAGACAGATGTATATGTAATGTTTAAAACTGTAGCAAGTACGTGATCGGTCAATAGATGTACAATGTACTGTGGTACATGTAAATAAAATGTACATACGTACAAGTCAACAGGCATAGGTGTACATCCGTACAAAAATACGGGATAATGGCCTGCGGCAAAGTATGCATATAGAATGCGACCGAGCTCGCTACTGTAGGGGGGTCGTGATCACGTACAATACTATCAGTTTCCCCATAACCCATATTCTAATCATGTGAGAGATACATCAAGACTGTTCTAAGCATGGTAGTAACTGAAAGTACAACATGTAAAGATCTAACTTGCTACTCCAAGGATCAGCATTTAACATGGTGGGGTTTGCAGTTCATTTATGTGACAATATGTAAAGTTCGTAGAAAGTACTTGCCTCTAGCAAAGCAAAACAAAACAAGCTGCGATAACAGTGCTATGGATGTCCAGTAACTCGTCGCTGTAGAAGTAAAATATAATAACTTAGTTTTATACTAAGCTAAAATACTAGGATACTAAATGGTGCGACACGACTTGTGACTGGACACCTAGCCAAAATGATGACTTGGCATAGGAGACCAATGTGGGGTGACATACTATGTTAACTAACTTTCTAGGGTCTTTATACTAGTGAGGGATGGGGTTCAACACGACTAAAACTCCAATAACACAAAAAGCTACAAGTCGTAATTAATCAATAAATAAATCAAAAGATCATTGTGTTCTAACAATTTTTGAAGTAGACAAAAAGCCTAGTTTTCCTTAAAGTAAAGTACCAAGGTGATCCTTGTTAATCATAGAAATTTATTATAATTTTTCTGGAATTTATTAACCAGTACAAATATTTATAAAAATCAGTTTTCCTAAGTATACAGAAAATGAGTTTTGGTTTCATATGCCAAACTAGTGACAAAACAGTAAATTAAATACTACAAAAATTATACTAAATTAGCTAACTTATCATAGTATCTAAAAACTATTTTTCCATAATTTTAGCAATACTTTAAGTATTTTTAGAAAATCAAAAACAGCAATGCACACAATAATTAATTATCTGCGTATTTTGTTCATGTATATAATTTGAACCAAAGTTCAAATACAGGACCCAAGGCCATGAATCAAGTCCAATATGACTTGTACAGGTCTTGAATGTGTGAAAACACATTTGAGCCCAAATATCCATGCTAGGCTTGGACACCAAATGGTTGCAGTAATTTAAATACAATAAAAATATAATTTGGTGATAGTGCAAAATAAATATTATTATTTTAATAAGGCTAATTTGTACAAAAGAATATATACATACCTATGCTAAAAGTATATATATATATATATATATATATATATATATATATATATATATATATATATAGAATATATATATATATATATAATATATATATATATATACCTTATAAATTAAGTATTTTTCCTTATATATCTATATATACTTTTAGCATAGGTATGTATATATTCTTTTGTACAAATTAGCCTTATTAAAATAATAATATTTATTTTGCACTATCACCAAATTATATTTTATTGTATTTAAATTACTGCAACCATTTGGTGTCCAAGCCTAGCATGGGTATTTGGGCTCAAATGTGTTTTCACACATTCAAGACCTGTACAAGTCATATTGGACTTGATTCATGGCCTTGGGTCCTGTATTTGAACTTTGGTTCAAATTATATACATGGACAAAATACGCAGATAATTAATTATTGTGTGCATTGCTGTTTTTGATTTTCTAAAAATACTTAAAGTATTGCTAAAATTATGGAAAAATAGTTTTTAGATACTATGTTAAGTTAGCTAATTTAGTATAATTTTTGTAGTATTTAATTTACTGTTTTGTCACTAGTTTGGCATATGAAACCAAAACTCATTTTCTGTATACTTAGGAAAACTGATTTTTATAAAAATTTGTACTGGTTAATAAATTCCAGAAAAATTATAATAAATTTCTATGATTAACAAGGATCACCTTGGTACTTTACTTTAAGGAAAACTAGGCTTTTTGTCTACTTCAAAAATTGTTAGAACACAATGATCTTTTGATTTATTTATTGATTAATTACGACTTGTAGCTTTTTGTGTTATTTGGAGTTTTAGTCGTGTTGAACCCCATCCCTCACTAGTATAAAGACCCTAGAAAGTTAGTTAACATAGTGTGTCATCCCACATTGGTCTCCAATGCCAAGTCATCATTTTGGCTAGGTGCCCAGTCACAAGTCGTGTCGCACCATTTAGTGTCCTAGTGTTTTAGCTTAGTGTAAAACTAAGTTATTATATTTTACTTCTACAGCGACGAGTTACTGGACATCCATAGCACTGTTATCGCAGCTTGTTTTGTTTTGCTTTGCTAGAGGCAAGTACTTTCTACGAACTTTACATATTGTCACATAAATGAACTGCAAACCCCACCATGTTAAATGCTGATCCTTGGGGTAGCAAGTTAGATCTTTACATGTTGTACTTTCAGTTACTACCATGCTTAGAACAGTCTTGATGTATCTCTCACATGATTCGAATATGGGTTATGGGGAAACTGATAGTATTGTACGTGATCACGACCCCCCTACAGTAGCGAGCTCGGTCGCATTCTATATGCATACCTTGCCGCAGGCCATTATCCCGTATTTTTGTACGGATGTACACCTATGCCTGTTGACTTGTACGTATGTATATTTATTTACATGTACCACAGTACATTGTACATCTATTGACCGATCACGTACTTGCTACAGTTTTAAACATTACATATACATCTGTCTCTATGACACGTGTGTCCTTGCCATGATAGATTGAGTGATGCCATGCTTTCCAGTTATTCCTCTCATGTTCATTTCCATGTTTCATATGCTAGTTTGCTAGATTTAGTACTTGCTCCCGTCCTGACAGGATAACGTTGTAGGTGTCCTTACTGAGGAGGAGTTACTCTGCGACTCATACTATAGGATTACTGCCGAGGACCCGGCTTTGCTTTACGAGGATGTTCCTGCAGGGAATCTCGCCTAGTTGTCTTTTGTTTACTTAGACTTTTGAGAGTAGACATGTATTAGACTATATCATTTTGTAACTGGACATGTATCCAGTTTTACATTTCAGTTTACTTGTACTTGGATATTTTACTATATACGACGACTTTTGTGTTTGGAGCATTTATGATTCTTCTTCACTTATAGAACTGTTAGCACATTTAGTCTTATCCTGTTGTCTTTAGAACAGCTTACTACATTTATCTCAATGTAGGCTGGACATGACTCGGCCTGGCCCAACAATTTGGGTAGCGGGTCGTGACATCCGCATCCCTGAATGATCCGTCGCCTCCTTGACCGCGGCCAACCCCACCCGCGCGCCGACCTGCGCCGACCTGACCCGCGACGAACCCCCGTCCCGACCGACGACTCCCAGACCCTCCGTCGCGCTTGACTCCGCACGAGCGAGCTCCGCCGACCGTGGCCGAGAACCCTCTCCGCCTCGTCGCCCTTCCTCCTCTCCCGCACACTCTCCTCCTTCATCTTCCTCTTCCGCCGGGCCGACCCCCTCCGGCCGCTCCGTTCTCTCCGCCCCCTCTCCTTTCCTTCATCCTCTCGATCGCATCCCTAAATTCCATTCTCCTCTCTCTCTCTCTAGTTAATAAAGCAGCAGAGCTGCTATGCTACTTTTTTATTATTCTTATTTTTTTCTTCTCTCTTTCCCGGTGTTTGTTTGTTTTTTTTGTATATTTTATTTTATTTTACAGAGGAGGGAAGAGCAGCTTGAATGTTGTGTCTCATTGTTCATTATTTTTATTATTATTATTATATTATTATTATTATTATATTATTTATTGTTAAAAGTTTTATCAGTATCATTATTATTATCTTTAGTATTTTGTTGCATTAAATAAATAAATAATAATAATTTTTAAATTATTTTGGTAACAAAAGTATATTGATGCGTGATTATATACGTAATTTCAAAATTGATTTCAAAGTGTAAAAATATTACAATATTATTTTATGGTGTTTTAAAATATAGTCTATGACCTAAAATCCTATTTTGACTAAATTGAATTTTTAGCGCTAAAATGATTTTCAATATTTTAAGTATTTTTAAGTGTTTACCTAAATTAGTGTTATATTATTTTGTATTTTATGGCTTTTTATTAAAATTATATTTGATAAAAATTAGTTTTACCCTACTAGGTTTTTCTTATATTTCTAAATAATTATTTGTAATAAAGGAAAAACCTAGTTTTTATTTATAATTGATTATCAACATAAGTTTCCAAATAAAAGGTATTTTATAAAATAGTTATGGATATTTTATTATACCAAATTCTTCGAATATTTATTCTTGTCCATAACCAAATCCTTCCTAATCTTTTGCAAATCTAGACTACCTTATGTCCACCCTAACTAATTTGACCCTTCTGGAACCAATGGAACTGTCCATGCCACCATCAGAGGTCACCTTGTATAGTTGATTACTCGAAGTCGCAGTTCGTACCACCTTGATCATCGCAGCACACCAGGCGTCCTACCAGGCAAGACACCTTGCCATTTGTTGTTTATTTATTTAGCTCATATTTCATGCATTATTCATTATTTTCTTTATGCAAAATAAACTGTGATACATGGCATAACCTGTTAGAACTTACTGTTCATTTATATTTTCTGTTATGTATTAGTTTCTTACACATTAAACCTAGATTTAAGGGACCACCTTTATGTGTTGCATACATCTGCCTTGACACGTTATACCACAAAGTTGTGTGTCGCATGTAGAACACGGACATGCGTGACTCGCTGGCCACCGGTGCGTATAAGCCGTACGATAGGAATAATCGCTAATAGAGGTTGCATGCTTAGTTTGACTTAGCGGTTATAGTGGTTTTGGTGTGGATACAACACTGTAATGCCTGTGGTTCGAATTGCATATTTCTGGAATACGTGTACGTATTTATTCTTGTATTGCATGATTTCCTGGCTTGGCATTTCCTTCTTGGCTTGGTTTATTTTTGGTTTGGTTGGCTTGGTTCGGTTGGGATTGCTCTTGGTTCATGATGAACCCAAGGGGGAACCCCCTACCTACCACCACCACTCATATTTATTAGCCCTCTTCATTCTCTCTCTTCATTATTCATCTTCTTCTTCCATTTACTTCCTTACCTACCCGAGAGAGAGAAGAGAGAGATCTAGGCAAGTGCATCTTGCTTCCACGAGGGAACCCATTTTATTGTTCCATTAGCTTCTCCTCACGTTTCTAAGACACATTAGAACTTGTCATTTTCCATTTTGAAGCTTTGATTTTTGTAGATCTAGAATTTAGTTATTTTTGGATTTTGGTGGTTTTGATCTATCAAACTTCTTTGTTTTCAAGTTTTGATGGTTCCGAGAATTTTATTCTACCCAATTTTGACCTTTGAAAAGTTGGATTTGGACTTATTTTGACTAAGTTATGAACTTTTGAAGCTTTGGGTTCAACCATGGAATTCCTGCTAATTTGGAGAAGACAGTGAGCAGTGCACGAGCTTTTTAGCTTGTGCCACTGAGTTGCGCGCGCTCTTTAGCGCAGCGCAGTCCCCATACGCTGCCTTTTGGGAGCGTATGACTCGCATACGCTCGCTTGCTTGACAAGGAGTCGTATGGACCCCATACGCTGCCTTTTGGGAGCGTATGACTCGTATACGCTCGCTTGCTTGACAAGGAGTCGTATGGACCCCATACGCTGCTTTTGGGAGCGTATGACTCGCATACGCTCGCTTGCTTGACAAGGAGTCGTATGGACCACATACGCTGCCTTTTGGAAGCGTATGACTTGCATGCGCTTGACCTGAGCGTGGCTTGACCTGAGCGTGGCTTAACCTGAGCATAGGTTAGCCTGAGCGTGGCTTGGCCTGAGCGTATGACTTTTGCACTGAGCGTATGGCTTTGGCTGACTGGGTCTTAAGTCAGTGTCAGTTTGGTTTTATTTTCCTTAAGCTTGGCCTTTCTGTAGCCCTGTATATTTATATTTTATTAGATATTTAACGTCCATTTATATCCTTACGCTTTTTGTCCTAAATTTGATAATTACGAATTTACTTGATATGTTTGGAATTGATAATTGAGCATGACCTGATAGTGACCCGTAGTGGTGCACTCCTGACATGATAACCTGACATGACATGACATGACATGACATGATAGTGGCCCATCGTGGCGCACTCCTGACCAGTACACTTGGCATGATAACCTGACATGATTATCTCGAATAGCTGTTGCGACGGCTACTTGACATGATATGACCTGGCAAGAATACATTACCTGGACACCGTGGGCGCTTGTGCTTGTATAAATAAACCAGTCCTGTCTTGCATCATGTCTAGGACAGGGACTCCTGAGTACCACGGTCAGGAGTACCTACTGAAATGGACTAAGGTTAATGACTGGTATAATTCACTAGACATGAAGAGATTTCCCAGCTACAGACAATCCCGTTATCTAGGCGCCCCACTTGGGATCTGTAGCCTGCCGTCGAGTAGGGCACATTTCCAGCACACTGTTATGTGTTGCACCCTCTAAGTCACCTAAGGGTACATGCATTTCCTGGACGATGTACCCACTTGAATTCAGCTCTAATTGTGTCCGAATAGCCTGGATGGTCTGCAGGGCTTGTGGCTGTGGAATAATCTCACTGTATCTTGCTAGTAACTAGGCTTGTGATAACCCTAGTTAGTTAAAGTATCAAGCCGTAATTCTTGCTTGGCCGTGATTGATTGGATGGAGTCTAGTCCAGCTTGTCTCGTCCCGATCCTGTATAAGGTTATGACATGACATGATTACTCATGCTTTACTTAATTCAATATCAAGATTGTTACATGTCCTGATTTCTTATATTATCTTGCCGATAAATGGTGGGAGAAACCAAGTTCTGTTCAAACGAAGGGTTACAACCCCGGTCCTTGTTTGGTTTACGGGTTGTAACCTGGTTATCTGAATAGTCCCATGGTTATCTCATCGTATATCATCCTGTCATGCCTTTTTCCAATATGTCCTGTCTTTTATTGATTCTGTACAAGATTGTCTTTTATATATCACCTGCCATGTTTCTTTTAATTACTGCCTTTTATTTATAATTGTACTCTTGTGCTGATTGCTGGTTTAGTTCCTAAGTGAAGCCTCCTTTATGGCACTTGCTCTTTCTGGGATCTGACCCAGCTGGTTTTGTATGGCCAGATACCAGAGCAGCTCCAGAAGATCTACCGGTTTTCCAGCCCGATGGTGAACACCAGGCGTAACCAGGGCAACGAGTGGGTTTATTTGGCTCTCTCACTCTATTGTAAAATTATTCTTTTGAGGCGTTTAGCCGCCGAGCCAGTGTTAGCTCGTGTACCTTTTACTTATTGTCTGCCTATGGGCTGTAACATGATTGGCAACCTAGGGTTGATCATGTATGACTAAAACTCTTGCTAGTCCTCACATTTTGTAACGACTAGCTTCATGATCAGCTGAATATGTAATGTTTGGGATGCCTTACTATTGTATATTTGGTGATCTTACATCTTGAAACATTTATCTGCTTACTTGTGATTGAGACACTAGGCTTGTTCATGACCTTAAGAGACTGTTGGCTTGTAGATAAACCCTCATATATCTAGACAGTCGTGACCGTATAGCAGTGTGAATTCCATTCCGTTATACGTAGCTGGCTGTGTCCGCCCCCGCTCTCCAGTATTCTGGTTCTGGGGCGTAACATGGTTTAAGTGGTGGCCCATGCAGGTCTTGTAAATCAAGATATATGAGGGTTTACCGAATAGATGTCTCAATCAGTACTCGCCCTTGATCTCTACGTATCCTCTTGAATCCTGAAATCCTTGTCCTGATCATATGCTTGTATCATTGATCTGTCCTGGTCCTTCCTTATTGTTTCCTATGTCGTTCTTCAGCGGCATTGTTCGTGGTCCTACCGATCAGCAAAGCGGATCTCCTCCCGTGGACCAGCAGCAACCAGAAGATCAGGCCCAGCACTCAGGAGCAGCCTCCCGGGTCGTACCTACTGGAGGAGAGCCGCCAGTTCAGCCAGTTCAACCTGTAGAACATGATGACGGCACTTTGGTAGGACTCGTCAGGACCTTGATAGCTTCCCAAGACCAGCGTGGAGATGCCTTGCACCAGGCAGTGACGGATGCTTTGACCCGGGGTGGTCATCAGGGTAACAGCACGGCCAACAGCTTCAAGCGCTTGAACCCTCCATTCTTCGACGGTAGTGAAGATGCTATCGCGGCAGATGCATGGCTTCAGGACACAGAGGTGATTCTAGAGGCAGCCAGAACCCCAGAAGACGAGAAGGTGGCCGTTGTGCGCCTACTGTTATTGGATCTTGCCCGCAGCTGGTGGGCGGCACAGGCCATGGGATTAGTAGCCCCTATTCCATGGGCACTATTCAGAGAGAGATTCCAGACTAAGTACTTCGATGCGGTGGCTCGGTACGATCTACAGACCAGTTCACCAATCTGAAGCAAGGAGGCAGAACGGTCGACGGATATGCGGCCGAGTTCTTCAGGCTCAGTCGGTTTGCTCCCACCTTGGTGGCGACCGAGTTTGACAGGGCCCAGCGGTTCCAGCAAGGGCTCCACCTCGAGATTTTGTTGGCAGTGAAACAGTTTGAGCATCAGACTTTTGATGCAGTGTTGAGAGCAGCCAGGAGGCATGAGTACACCTCCCACAGGATCGTGGACAGGACCGGAGGTCGGAAGCGATCCCACGGCCAGATGACCCAGTCGACAGCACCAGCCCGGCAGTCAGGGCTTTGACAATTGGAACTCCGAGGCAGGCGGCCTCAGTGACGTCGGTCACGTCCCCTCCGCAACAGAAGCAGAAGCAGTCTTTTGTAATGGGCTGCACTCATTGTGGGAAGTCAGGACACGTTGTTTCAGAGTGTCGCAGAGCTCAGGAATTGTGCTTGGCTTGTGGAGCACCGGACCACAAGATAGGGTCCTGTCCGAATAGGGCCAGTTCGTCCTCGGCCCAGACTAGTCCCTCGGTAAGGGGACCAGCCCCAGTCCAGCAGCAGCAGCAGTATCCATTGCCGAGGCCATTGCCGCCTCAGACCCAAATGTTCCAGCAGCAGAACCCCCAGCAGTATGCCCAGGTCCAAGCTCAGATCCAGAACCGGCCGAGAGGTTCATAGCAGGATATCTTTCCTCTTTCTCGTACCTTCGATTTCCTTGCTTACATACATGATTACATGATTGATTACTTAGTATAGCTTGCCTGTGATTAGTATAGCTTGTCATTGCTCCTCTAGCCTCTTGATTAAATTCTGAGGACGAAATTCTTTTAAGGTGGATAGAGTTGTAATGTCTGTGGTTCGTATTACGTATTTCTGGAATACGTGTACGTATTTATTCTTATATTGCATGATTTCCTGGCTTGGTTTTCTCTTGGCTTGGTTTATTCTTGGTTTGGGTTGGCTTGGTTCGGTTTGGGATTGCTCTTGGTTCATGATGAACCCAAGGGGTGAACCCCCTACCTACCACCACCACTCATATTTATTAGCCCTCTTCATTTCTCTCTTCATTATTCATCTTCTTCTTCCATTTATTTCCTTACCTACCCGCGAGAGAGAAGAGAGAGATCTAGGCAAGTGCATCTTGCTTCCACGAGGGAACCCATTTTATTGTTCCATTAGCTTCTCCTCACGTTTCTAAGACACATTAGAACTTGTCATTTTCTATTTTGAAGCTTTGATTTTCGTAGATCTAGAATTTAGTTATTTTCGGATTTTGGTGGTTTTGATCTATCAAACTTCTTTGTTTTTAAGTTTTGATGGTTCCATGTTTTAGAGAATTTTATTCTACCCAATTTTGACCTTTAAAAAGTTGGATTTGGACTTATTTTGACTAAGTTATGGACTTTTGAAGCTTTAGGTTCAACCATGGAATTCCTGCTAATTTGGAGAAGACAGTGAGCAGTGCACGAGCTTTTTAGCTTGTGCCACTGAGTTGCGCGCGCTCTTTAGCGCAGCGCAGTCCCCATACGCTGCCTTTTGGGAGCGTATGACTCGCATACGCTCGCTTGCTTGACAAGGAGTCGTATGGACCCCATACGCTGCCTTTTGGGAGCGTATAACTCGCATACGCTCGCTTGCTTGACAAGGAGTCGTATGGACCCCATACGCTGCCTTTTGGGAGCGTATGACTCGCATACGCTCGCTTGCTTGACAAGGAGTCGTATGGACCACATACGCTGCCTTTTGGAAGCGTATGACTTGCATGCGCTTGACCTGAGCGTGGCTTGACCTGAGCGTGGCTTAACCTGAGCGTAGGTTGGCCTGAGCGTGGCTTGGCCTGAGCGTATGACTTTTGCACTGAGCGTATGGCTTTGGCTGACTGGGTCTTAAGTCAGTGTGTCAGTTTGGTTTTATTTTCCTTAAGCTTGGCCTTTCTGTAGCCCTGTATATTTATATTTTATTAGATATTTAACGTTCATTTTATATCCTTACGCCTTTTGTCCTGAATTTGATAATCACGAATTTACTTGATATGTTTAGAATTGATAATTGAGCATGACCTGATAGTGACCCGTAGTGGTGCACTCCTGACATGATAACCTGACATGACATGACATGACATGACATGATAGTGGCCCGTCGTGGCGCACTCCTGACCAGTACACTTGGCATGATAACCTGACATGATTATCTCGAATAGCTGTTACGACGGCTACTTGACATGATATGACCTGGCAAGAATACATTACCTGGACACCGTGGGCGCTTGTGCTTGTATAAATAAACCAGTCCTGTCTTGCATCATGTCTAGGACAGGGACTCCTGAGTACCACGGTCAGGAGTACCTACTGAAATGGACTAAGGTTAATGACTAGTATAATTCACTAGACATGAAGAGATTTTCCAGCTACAGGTAATCCCGTTATCTGGGCGCCCACTTGGGATCTGTAGCCTGCCGTCGAGTAGGGCACATTTCCAGCACACTGTTATGTGTTGCACCCTCTAAGTCACCTAAGGGTACATGCGTTTCCTGGACGATGTACCCACTTGAATTCAGCTCTAATTGCGTCCGAATAGCCTGGATGGTCTGCAGGGCTTGTGGCTGTGGAATAATCTCACTGCATCTTGCTAGTAACTAGGCTTGTGATAACCCTAGTTAGTTAAAGTATCAAGCCGTAATTCTTGCTTGGCCGTGATTGATTGGATGGAGTCTAGTCCAGCTTGTCTCGTCCCGATCCTGTAAGGTTATGACATGACATGATTACTCGTGCTTTACTTAATTCAATATCAAGATTGTTACATGTCCTGATTTCTTATATTATCTTGCCGATAAATGGTGGGAGAAACCAAGTTCTGTTCAAACGAAGGGTTACAACCCCGGTCCTTGTTTGGTTTACGGGTTGTAACCTGGTTATCTGAATAGTCCCATGGTTATCTCATCGTATATCCTGTCATGCCTTTTTCCAATATGTCCTGTCTTTTATTGATTCTGTACAAGATTGTCTTTTATATATCACCTGCCATATTTCTTTAATTACTGCCTTTTATTTATAATTGTACTCTTGTGCTGATTGCTGGTTTAGTTCCTAAGTGAAGCCTCCTTTGTGGCACTTGCTCTTTCTGGGATCTGATCCAGCTGGTTTTGTATGGCCAGATACCAGAGCAGCTCCAGAGGATCTACCGGTTTTCCAGCCCGATGGTGAACACCAGGCGTAACCAGGGCAACGAGTGGGTTTATTTTGGCTCTCCCACTCTATTGTAAAATTATTCTTTTGAGGCGTTTAGCCGCCGAGCCAGTGTTAGCTCGTGTACCTTTTACTTATTGTCTGCCTATGGGCTGTAACATGATTGGCAACCTAGGGTTGATCATGTATGACTAAAACTCTTGCTAGTCCTCACATTTTGTAACGACTAGCTTCATGATCAGCTGAATATGTAATATTTAGGACGCCTTACTATTGTATATTTGGTGATCTTACATCTTGAAACATTTATCTGCTTACTTGATTGAGACACTAGGCTTGTTCATGACCTTAAGAGACTGTTGGCTTGTAGATAAACCCTCATATATCTAGACAGCCGTGACCGTATAGCGGTGTGGATTCCATTCCGTTATACGTAGCTGGCTGTGTCCGCCCCCGCTCTCCAGTATTCTGGTTCTGGGGCATGACAAACACAGTAGGCATTGGGCGGGAAGGATAATTTCTTAGCGTATGGGCTTCGATGCACTTTCCCTTGTGGCCCGGAAGCTCCGCTGGAGATACGGGGTTGTTGACCCATGATTACTGACGGCCACTGACGTTCTGCGGAACGTTATGCTCTTACTAAGGGGCCTCTGGTGCCCCAAGGGGAGACTATACCGATCCTATTTAGCTAGGGCCCATGCGTAGTAAGGATTGTTATTAACTACATTTCACTTAGAACGGTTAGGCTACCTTATCCGTTAGGTATGAGTACTTTTGGTTTGGGTACTTGTATCTGACCATGGCTTGGAACAATAACTTGTCGCGGATTAGTTCGTCACATCTTGTCCTGTTTGGTTGTAGGTGTGACTTACTACTTCGATGAGAAGGTATTGAACCTTGTTGGGGTCTGGATACCATATTGGATTCATAGCATGGAAAGATACGTCACCGTGAATTAGTTTACCATCTCCTGTCCTGTTTGGTTGGGGGGGGTGGTAACTTAGTTCAATAGGTGTGTATTGGACCATGTTATAATTCAATTGACTTATTTATTTGAGCAATATTTATTCAGTTTATATGGCATGATATTATGTGTCTTGTTATGTCCCTCTAAGGACTTGGTTATCTCTCCAGGTGTATGCTCTTATCTTTCGCAGGTGTTCTAGCTCTAGCCGTGATCATCGCTATTTCTTCGAAGATGATTGCCCTTTGGTCGTCTTCGCTTCGCTCGCCAAAATTATTCTTTTGTATATCATGTATTTCTTTTCATAGTTGGTAGTGGATTTGTTTCCGTCCAACTACATGTACCAATGACAATTTATAGTCGATTTTATGATATCTTTTATTCTTATATTTTGTGGATAAGATTAGTTAGTTGTGGTTTACTGCATTTTACAGCTTATGTATCCATACGAGGCCTATGTACTTCGTATGAATACAGCTGGCATGTCTACGTTCCTAGTCCTATGTATTTTGGGACTGGGGCGTTACATATTTTTGTGGTGGCCCATGCAGGTCAAGATAAATTGTTTGGTTACTTTACCGTACCAAGCAAGCCTGCGTATAGGATTAGAAGTCTACGATCTCATCCACATACTTGACCTCACTCCTAGATTTTATCTACCGTTTGACTCATTGATTTGCATTGCTTGATTCCTCCTATCATTATTCTTATCTTCCCTTCGTGCTTGCTAGGGATTGACCCTACTAGTTAGATGTCCCAAACACCCTTAGCTTAATTCTTTAAGTTGGGTAGAATACCCCATGACCTGACACACCCTTGACCATTAAGGAAATACAAATAGTATTATCTAGACCATAGAGACTAGAGGAAATTTAACCCATTTAGTCAACCCAGCCTTGGTTAATAAAACCGTAGAATAATGGTATAGGAATAAACAAGACTTAGATCCTTATGACACTTAGACCATTCATTCTTTATTTCAATCTTAATCTCACGTGCCTATATTTTTACTATCTAGACTAATGATGCTAATGTAGCCTAGTTTTGCAAGCTTATTCCTTTATCGAGCTTGTTCAAGACATATATTATTTGGGTCGCACCCACTAACATATTATCTAATCAGAACCGGTGCATGATGGTCTGATCAACCGAATGCACTTTGGTTCGCTTTTGTCTATTATTCTACGTGGATGGAACATACTTAAACTTGGCCTTTAGAATCCCATCCACGACTGCCTTGACAATTCCTTTGAAATTTTCGGTCGTCTTTGAACCACGTATTCGTATTTGATAATATAGTCTTTGAACTCCTTATTGCTTTCACCTTTACCTATTTTAAAAGGACGAAGGCGTTATACTAGAACTTCCTCTACCGTTCCTATCAATTATGACCATTATCACTCGATGTTGCTATATCTTCATCCTAAACTACTCGTCCTTTTCTCGGCCCTATCATGACCTCCTAATCACTTAAATTAGGAGTGAATCTAATCGTTCTCCTAATCGTGCCTTCGACCTACTCCCAAGCCATAACGTTAATTTATTTTCTCTTACCGTAATATTCTTTATTGCCTGTTATCTTGTTTTAACTTTAACCTTTACTCATATTTCTTCTTGCGCTAATCCATGATTACTTTCGCCATTATTGAAATCACGATTTTCTAGTGCATGTTGTGAATGATTGTTCCTCACCAATACCCCTCGTGCCTTCTCACCCCCTCTACTAATTCTTAATTTCGACGACGAAATTCTTTTAAGTTGGGTAGGATGTAAAACCCCTAAATTTCTACTATTTTTTTTAAAAAATACCGATTTAAAATTTTGTATTGTACGTCGCGTAGTCGTATTGTACGTCGCGCACGAAATGTCGTTTTTCGTAATGGCTCGACGAGTGCGAATATGTGCGAGCATACATATTTGTTAGAATATTTTTGTATTTTAAAGTTTCAAATAATATATAATAATTATTTTTGCTATCATTACCAAGTTGTTATTTTATTTACTAAAAGCCTTCATTTATGCAGTTATTAATAATAAATAATATTCTTATTGTATACTAGAAAAGCATAAATATTACTCGTGCTTGCACATATATTTTATAATATTTTATTAGTTTCTTTTTAAATAATAATGTAATTTTTGAAATTATTATTATTAGTATTTTTGAAAAATATATTTTGAAATTTTTGTGGCAATTTAAATTTTGATTTGATGGATTTATCTAAATAGTAAAATATATCTATGTTTGAAAATTTGATTTATCTTATTTGATTTTTAACTAAAAGAATTTAATTAGATTTAAATTGGATTTGTATTTGGATTTGATTGATTTAAGTTGCGAATTATCTATTTTGGGTTTAAACTACTCATAATCATTATCCAACTGGGAATTCCCACATCCAATAAATAGGCAGGTACTCCTCCATAAAATTCCATAATCCACAATATTCCTCTACCACAACCAAACGTGAGTGCATCGTGTCCATGCCTCCCATCCAATAAATTGTCCCCAATACAAATACATCATAATCTTGTCCGAGTTC